>CM072527.1:3615872-3693372 GCA_036898135.1 Oncomelania hupensis
GTCTGCCAGGAGTGGGCGGTCGAAGCGAGACGAGCAGTGTTGGGTGTGCTGATGGTTCCATCCCCCCTGAACACGAGACTTACGACAATGAGCCTGACTCGGACGTCACCAGCAGGTAGGAAGATTTTCCATTTCGTTCTTTATTGTTGGGCTTTTTCTTTCTTGCTTTTCTTTCTTTCCTGCCTACTTTTCTTCCTCAAAAGGTGCACCTTGTCTTACAATTCCATAGGACCAGCATCCTAACCCACCTTTTTGAATGGGACGTTTGTCCAAAAGCGCATCATTATATTTTTAGTGCATTTCATTTTGTTTAATCTGGCTGTGCACTGTGGCTGGAGAATTTGTGAAAGAAATTTCAGAAGCCTCAGCCCAAAGTGTATGCACGGGAATCAAACTTTGACCTTGATTTGATCACATAGGCAGATGGTTACTTTGGAGATGTCATTGTGTTTGTGCGTTTGGCAATTTTCAGACTGCACACTCTTCGCCTGGTGCTGCTGGAACGCATGCTGCAGTATCTCGGGGCAGTAGGTGAGGTTGGTGGAGAGAGAGCTGTTCCCTTCATGCAGGTGAATATTGGGTTCTTTTCTTTTGCCTTGTGTGTTGTACAACACTGGGGTCCCAAGCATAAATCCACTTGTTAAGTTACAGCACTGTGACTTTGCAGTAGGCGGTCGATCATCTGCTTCTCAGCAACATTAAAGAATAGATTAGATAGTGTCTTGTCTCCACTAGTCACAATTTTTGGCAGATCATTATTTCTATGAATGGTATTTTAATACTTTCTATGAAAAAAAAATTAATCAATGCAGATTGGAGCTGTATCACGTTTTGTTTAAAGGTTTCTTTCCTATTCACAACACGAGATATTTAAAAAATGATAGCAGATGCAGTCAAGTCTAAATTTCCAAAACACAAAAAAAAAAGGATTTCTTTTCCTCCTTTCGATAATAGCTATCTTTTAGATAAGTGGATCTTTTGAGTTTCCTTGATGAAAATCATGTGATAACATCCTATATGATGATGATGATGATGATGATGATGATGATGATGATGATTAATGGTGATGAGAATATAAACCGAGGTCTAGTCTGTGTCGCATACATTCCATCATAATGGAATTTAAAGATCCTGATGCTCATGTCCTAGACGGGTGAGTGCCGGTGACAAGAACACACCCAGCATGCACCTAGGTCCTTCTCCCCCATCCCTGGCTGCCCAGGATTGTGCTCAGTTGTCTGGAGCGTTATTACGATGCGCCCAAAGGCTGCAAGTTGGCGCCTCGGGCGGCTTGTGTTAGATCCTGTATCGGCCAGCGCCTTGAGCAGCTCTTGAGCTAGAAAAAGCGCTATATAAGAATGATTAAATATAATAATAATATAATAAATAAATATAATGATGATGATTAGTAATGATGATTGATGAAGATGATAATAATAATGATGATGGTTAATGATGATGATGACTAATAATGATGATGATGATGATGGATGATTGAGGATGATGATTTTGTGTTATTTATACCAGGTTCTGCTGATGCTGACCACCGACATGGACAGTGAGGAAGATCGGGACCGTGCTGTGCTGGACACCTTCCTCTCAACCCTCATCCGCCAGCTGGACCTCAGCGGTCGAGACCTGGCTCAGGTGGCCCAGCGCAGCAAGGCCTTTGAGGCCAAACTCATCATCCTCCGCCTGATGAGCGTCCTGCTATCCCGCACCCGAGCCTCCAAGAGCTCAGGAGAGGTGAGAGATTTGGAGAGAGGGAGTTGGAGGAGGAGATTGGGGGGGGGAAGGGGTATAATGGGAGGGAGAAAGGAAATGGTGTCTGGGAATTAGAATCTTCATTGTTTCCATAAAACACCAGGAAAGGTGTGGGCTGTGTATACAGCAACACCATGGGCAAACAACACCAAAGACGTCTCAAGACGGAGCAAAAAAATAGAAGGAAAAAAAAAACAAGTAGAAAAAAAAAGGCAGTTGGTCCTGAGTGTCCTGCTGTTACGCTCCTCCTGGTTCTTCTTTTGTCTCAATGGCCATAGCTCAGTGGTAGAGCCTTCACCTTGGCACACCTGTGACCCAGGTTCCAATTCCATAGTGGGCACAACAGAAGCGGCCAGTTTTCACTGTCTCTCTTAGCAGTATGATTGCTTATGTGGTTCAGAGTAGATTAAGGTTCCTAGCCTCCCCTCCCCTCCACTCCCCTCCCTTCCCCTTCCCCCCACCCTCTCTTTCCTGGAATAGTATAATCCCCTTCTTCCATATGGCCAGTGGTGGGTGTAGATGTTACACTTCAATGTTCGTTCATTCTTCCAGATTGCTAGGGATGTGAACATTGGGAAGAGAGAGGGAGAGAGAAGAAGCAAAGAAGTGGCCTTAGGGAAGAGAGGATTAGGAATTTGATATTGAGGGGAAGAGGGGGTTGAAGAGGAGGGGTGAGAGAGAGCTGGCGGAGGGGGGTGTAGTTGTGATAGTTTTGTATTATATATGATAGATTGATTTGTTGGTCTAGCTATTAACATGTATTTTTGAGGTGGACTGACAGGCATACGGAAAAGTCAAAAGAAGTTGGAAATGGGAAAAGGAAGGAGAACAAAAATAAATAAAAAAAAATAAATAAATAAAATGGGAATGAAAAGCAAAAGACAGAAGGAAGAAGATTCGAGGAGAAATATTGTAATTGATTCAAACCTGATAGGTTATTTGTGAACAGCAATGTATGATGGCATGATTCAGCTGGACCTAAAGCAATAACCATGTAATGTAATGTGATGGCATGATGTACTGAGGGTTTTAGTGATGCCGAGTGCACAGCACAGCCTTATAAACCCTCAAGACTGACTCCATGCATTCAGAATGTCCAGTGGTTTGTTCGGCAGTCCTCCTTCGTCAGCAGCAAGTCAGCCACGGCCTTACTGGCAAGCGGCGCCATTCCTTACTGCCTTGAGGTCCTGCAGAACCTTCTACCCTTCTGGCGGCAATACGCTGGAAGCGAGGTAAATACCCCTAGATTTATAAAACATGATTTATACAATTTTGAGATTTTTTTTAACCCCTTAACTGCCAAATTATAAAAGCAATTCTGGATTGCTATCTGCCATGGCGAAATTTGACTTTTTGCAATGTTTTCACTTAACTGTGCACTGTTCTTTTATTGAGATATGTCTGAGATTTTGTGCATGTTTATTTTTCTTATAACCTTGGCTATAATGTAATATTGAAAAAACATTGGTTTTGTTAGTAATAAGTATTACAATTTTTTATAATTATTGATATCATTAAAATAAAATTGACGGTTTTGCAAAATCACACAAACCCAGTATCCAATAAACCACTCAATAAGCAACATTTGGTGTTATTGTTTACTAAACATCAGAACTAACATGTGGATCTAAAACTTCTGACAGAAAATACTTTTGTGTGTTGCAATCTAGACATCATTGAGGATACCCGAAGCTCGGATTTTGGCGGACTGTATTTTGCTTAACCTAAAACATGAAACAAAATCAGGATCAACAAATTTTAACGGTCGAAGGGAGGCAACCCTAATTTGACTAACATGCCTGATAGTTTATCTGATTACTTCCCTTTTTCTACAGTGCAACTTTGTTTTTGGAAAGAAGTACGTATAATGTACGTACTGGGCGTTTGGGAACACTTTAACAGATATATACGGTATATGTAGGTGGAAATGAAGAGGTTAATTTGAAGTATAGCTGATTTGTCTCTTCTTCCAGTTTAACTTTTGTGCAAAGCATTTATTTATTTTTATTTTTTTAAATATAAATTTATTATTATTATTGTTGTTGTTGTTGTTAATTCTCTTTTTAAAAAAATTAATTATATTATTATTATTATTATTATTATTATTATTATTGATGATTATGATGATGATGATGATGATGATGATGACGATGATGGCATAAAATCTTGCGGTTAAACTCTTCAAGGGCCAATTAAAGTCGGTCAACAAAGTCAAGTCAAGTTCTTTGAAATGAGAGGGATTCAACAGAATACCTGTACTGGAAGGCAAGTGTTGGCCAGGCTATTTATCCATAAATCAATTTCTATGTTTGTTTTTGTTGAAGGAGGATACGTCGACGGTGACAGGACAGCTGCTCAAGCCTCACCCTTCCCACCCTCCCCCAGACATGTCGCCATTCTTCCTGCGTCAGTACGTGAAGTGTCATGCCAACGATGTCTTTGAGGACTACCCACAGCTGCTGACAGAGATGGTTCTGCGCCTACCATATCAGGTATGATGATGATGACAGCAATGATTATGACAACGACAATGCTGATGACGATGATAACAACAATTACGAAGACAATGATGATGATGATGACGACGATGATATATTTGCCTGTTGTGTCAATCCTTTTTTTTTGCCTGTTGTCACAGAACTATTTCAATGATATTATACTTCAAAACCATAAAAGGGCCAGTCCAATTATTTAACATATGGGGCAGTATCACAGTCCTAGAAATCACCAAACATATTCCTGTACCGGAAGAAAGCACTGTAAATGTTTTAATATCGTTACATCGCTACAATTGATTTTGAAGAGAAATGACTGCATATGTCTGTACATTGAAATAATGCTGAGTGGCCTATTTTGGTGGTGGTTTCAGCTGAAAAAGATTGCCGAGTCAGCACCACTGAAGATGTCTGCTGCTCTGTTTGACCCCACTTGGCACACCGTTCTGTCTGAGGTAGGGTAGCATGCTGTATGTGGATGTGCCTGTGTGGGTGCGCATGTGTGTGTATGTGTGTATTTTTGTGTATGTGTGTATATGTGCGCATGCTTATACATGGATGCATCTATGCATATGTGCGTGCAGGTGGTTTTTTCTTCAAAGCATTTCTGCATCATCTTATCTTATTTTCCTTTTAAAACCAGTGTGGTCTTACCACAGTACGTTTGTATCATCGTTTCTCCTCTAAGTTTGCTCCACGATTGTTTCTTTTAAAAGTAGTAGTAGTAGTTTTTTTTAGTAGTTAGTAGTTGTGTGAGTGGTTGGGCTTGTTTACAGGGAATTGCACTCACAAAATTTCTTTATTGATATTATTATTATTATTATTATTATTATTATTATTATTATTATTGTCATCATCATTATTATTATTATTAATACAGTGGAACCTCCGGTATACGACCGTCCAAAATCTGAGAAAAAAAAACGGTCTTATAATAGAGGTGGTCTTATACCGGAAACAAGAGGTGGGGTGTGGGGGAGGGGGTCAGGCTCGGAGGGGTATGTAGTCATAATTTTCACACTCACCAGCATGTATTCTCTGACAAAGGAAACTGTAAAACATGTTTCGTTTTTAGCTTTGTCTTTTATTCACAACTTAAAAAATAGAAAACAGTCGAACCACTGCCAGACCAAGTCTGTCAGTGCAGAAGCTCTCAGTTTCGATGTTTCCCTTTCGCCACTTTCTCCACTCTCCCATCGTAGTTTCACAGATTCCTTATCCTTTATGATGAGCTGAATTTGGTCTTCCCAACATCTAAACTTCTTGCAATAGACAAACAACTCTCCCCATTTTCACTTCTTTCAATCACTTTTATTTTCTCTGCCATACTAAAAACGTTCCTCTTGCGCGACGCCATTTTGACAAGCCAGTGTAGGCGAGTAATTTCCCTTAGTTGCGAACCGAAATAGCAGACAACAGCAGGCGTACACTAACATGAGAGAAAAAACGAAAGGTACAGACAACAAATTAACTTATCTATCTGTTTTAAATTGCCCTAAGACGGTCGTATAAAGGGCTTAAGACACGGTCGCTGGTCGCATAAACGAGTTTGTCGCATACCAGAGGTCATTTATTATTGGAAGTGAATCCGTCAGAAGTTTTCTGGTCACATAACGGAGGGAGTCGTATACTAGAGAGACGGATACCGGAGGTTCCACTGTAGTAGTAGTCTGCTGTGTGCACTGTTTTAACAGTTTGTCTGTTTCGTTGTGTTTTGCAGTACATGATGACTCAACAGACGCCATTTGTGAAACGACAAGTGAGAAAGGTAAGTAGCCAGTTGATAAATGATAGTAGATCTTTGGATTTATAAGCAGATGGACAGAGTGAGAAAAATGAAACGAGAGATTGATATATAAGTAAATGATAAAAGAGATAGAAGCTGTGATTATGATGGTGAGTGCGACTGCCAAGATAGGATGTATGCTGTTTTTTGTTGTTTTGTATAAAATAATTTCAGACCAATATTGACAATTTTTTCCATTTAGCCTGATTAGCAAACGTGTATGGTTAATTTGCAGTGTGTTTTGTTTTACTTATGAATGAGTTCAAATTTGATATTACCAAGAGTGTGAATAAGGAGTGATTCAAGTCAAGTGAACAAGATCTTTATTACAGATATAAAAATAAAAAAAGAAAGAAGGAAATTTTTTGTTGTCAGCATGTCAGGGACATTATTAAAAAGAAGAGAAATTATTTAAAAGGTTCCCAATTCCAAGCTGGGGCAATGAGCACAGTATACAGGTTAAAATTTAACACAGATAAAATTGTAAGCACATCAATGAGGTACTATGGAGGCATCATCGGTCAATGTAAACTGTAACGAGGATATCCAATGTACTGTATCCTGTGTTCTGTGCTCTGTATCCTGTGCTCTGTATCCTGTGTTCTGTGCTCTGTATCCTGTGTTGTGCTCTGTATCCTGTGTTCTGTGCTCTGTATCCTGTGTTCTGTATCTTGTGTTATGTATCTCTTGTGACTTGTTTTTTCTGCAGCTGCTGATGTACATTTGCGGCACAAAAGAGAAGTATCGCCAGCTACGTGACGAGCATGCCATCGAGTCTCACCTGGTGCAGGTGAGGGAGATCGGAGAGCAAGGGGGCTGGGACCAGACGTATGACCTGGCCTCGCACAGCATCGTGCTACCCTATGACACGCTTCTCACCTTGGTAAGTACTGTAGTAAGTTGTAGCAGTCGTCGTCATCGCATCGTCATCATCATAAATTACCATCATCATCATCATTTTTATCATCATCATCTTCGTTACCACCATCATTATCGTCATCAATGTAATTTCCATGCTTTTGGATTAATAAAGTAATATCTTATCTTATCTTATCTTATCATTATCATCGTCGTCATCATTATCATCGTCGTCATCATTCTCAACATTATTATCATAATTATCATCATTCGTATCATCGTCATTATCTAAGTCCTCCTCATCATTGTCCTCCTCATCATCATTGCCATAATTATCATTGTCATCATCTTTATTGTGGTTCTCATCATCATCGCCATAATTATCGTTGTCACCATCCTCATCATCACCATTAATTATCATTGTCATCAACATTATTGTCATTATCATTGTCATCATCATCATCATCGTTATTTTCATTATGTTGGAAATCGGTACAACTGATGAATATAAACGGATTCAACAATTACGTTGGTTGAAGCAAACACAGTGTTTGTTAGGCTAGGTGCAGTAGTCTATGTTGAGTTGACATACCAGATAACAAATTCCTAAGCAAAAAAACAAGAAATAAGCCGAAGTAACTCACCCAAGTGGAAGAATTAGAAGAAGAAAGGGCAGAATGAAGCAGGGACAGAAAGGAGAATGAGATGCTTTACTTGTGTCTTCTCATTTTAGATTGAACATCTGAAGGTGTGTTCAGAGATTGCCGCAACCAGACCCTACAACTGGCAGACCTACTGTCGTCAGCACCAAGGTAAAGAGCTGGCTTTTTCCTCCGCCTTCCTTCACCCCTTGAACATTTGCCCTGTTCACTGCACTTCGTCAATCTAGGGAAATGCCACCCTCGTCTTTAAGCAGAATTGTGCTTTATCATTGGCTTGCACACTCCAAAATAATAATAAATAAATGAGATTATTAAAGCTTGTGGGCTTAGGCTGTGCAACAGCTAGAAGGTTGTGACTGTGTGCAGAAGGGCTTAATAAGTATTGGAAAAGTGTTCGTCAAATTATATACCTCTTCTTTTACGTTCAGCTATCGTTCAGACAGATTGGTTTAAACTAAATGTAGGAGCTCCCCTCTTAAGGTATCTGTTTTACTAGTTGCTGTTTTTGTATTACCACAAAACAATTTTTTTTTATCACTTGTTAAAGGATCCTGTAGTCTAGTGTTAGTCTAGAGCGTCGTGTTTGATTGAATCAACCGTATTGGAAGGTGTAGTTATCTTACGTTTTCCATTTCACAGACACCCTTCCCTACATTGTGCGAGCCAGCATCGTGCTGGATGAAGGCGTAGCTCCTACCCTCCTCACCCTTCTCCAGGTAGCCTTGTGCGGGGTCAAGGGTCAGGGTGAAGGCCAGAGCACAGCGGAAAGTTCTTCCAGCACTGCCAGCATCTCTCCGGTCAAGCCCAAGAAAGGTGAGGATCGTAATCCTGGGAAACGGAGAAAGGGCAGGGTTTGTAGGGGGATTAGTTTGGACGTACATGCACCTTCATTATTTTATTTTTTTCACAAGCTTTGATGCCATTTACTTGAAAATTGAAATCAGGAGGGAAAGATTGCATATCTTATTAAAAACCAGAAAGGTGAAGGTTGTTTCCATAGTTCAAACTGATTTTGACCGCAGTGCAGTTTTAACACTTTTCTGAAATAGAAGCAAGCTTTAAAAAAAGCACATTAAAAGGAAATATACATAAATAAAAGGATTAACACAATACAAAAAAAAGAAAGGTGAGGGTCATTTCCGTGGGAAAAAAGTGCAAGAATGTTATGTTATTTCTTTGAAATGGCATTTGCATTTTAGCAATAACAATTTCAAACTTGTTTGCCTGCAATAAAACAAAGACGGAGCTTTTTCCTTTGTGTGAAGTAACTTTGTGTTTGCTTTCAAATGTTTTTTTGAAGAATGAGATAGGGGAAGACATTTTGTTTGTTTTCTTTTCTTGCAGTGGGAATAGGGAACACTACGATTTTTCTTTAACTTGCAGTTGGAATGTGTTCACTAAGCGGAATCTGAACGTTTTCTGTTTTTAATTGCATTTCGTCATCTTTCTGTCTTCCTTTAGCTCTGAAAGATGTTTTAGTTTTGAATTTTATTTGCATCCATCCTAGCTGCTCACCTTCAACAAAGCTTGATTTATGCAGCATGTGACTTCGGGCTAGCAAATCTAGTAGTAGAAAGCTTTTTGTGTATTACATTAATTATTTATTTATTTATTGCGTATCTTTTAAACCAGTTTGTTTTTGGTTTGGGCCAAGGCTTCGTCTATTTTCAACAAGAAATGACCTGTCTTATCATTTAGGTTTTTTTGTGTTCATGACTTGCAGTTGTGTTTTGGTTTTAATAAGAGTTTTAGGTAAAAAGTGTTTTCTGTATATCATTTAAAAAAAAGAAAAGATTTTGAGTGTTTTTGTTTGTTTTGGAGTTCAGAATGTTAGCTCTTAAGTTAAAAATTTGCTATGATTTTGTGTGCTTTGTTTGTTGATAATTTCAGTTGACAGCTGTTTTAGGCATTTATTTTTAAGCACCAGCAAACAGTATTGAGCGACATTTTGGACAGGGGATATGTCCCTGTTAAGAATTCGATCCTAATGTAGGTGTGAGATGTAAACAAGAGTGAAGGGCCACAACTGCAGCTAAGCTAACCCCTATAAAGCCGCATTTGGATGGGAGATAATCCTGTCCAAAGTTCTACCGTAGTGTAGCAAGTGGCTTTGTCCACCATTGGAAGTTCCAAATACCAAATACTTGTTAACAATAATGGATTCAGTGTTGTATTTTTGTTTTTTATAACTTTAGCAGTTGCATCAGCACAGATTTAAAAAAATAAAAGTTTGGTTGGGAAAACAAATTTGAGAAACTTATTCCAGAGAAACATGATGATGATGATGATTAAAGACCAGGAAGATTGAAATATCATTAGTCACCATTGCTCATAGCTATTGACACATGTCCAACCAAGCAGCAAATTGTACCTCTGTTGAGCAGCTCACTGGTATATAATAATAATAATAATAATAATAATAATAATAATAATAATAATAATAATAATAATAATAATAATAATAATACCAGAATTTAAATGGACCCCTGCCTAACAAAGCAACGATTCTAGGTGCAGAATATATAGATAGATAAATAGATGGGTGACTGCTAGTTTGTGAGAAATATGGAGAGAGACCAGCCATCTGAAATGAAAAAATTACAAACAGGGGCCAGAAGTGGAATGATCAACTTGCTTTTGTCTGGGATTCTTTTGTTTGACATTGATAATAATAATAATAATAATAATAATAATAATAATAATAATAATAATAATAATAATAATAATAACAATAATAATTGCAATAATAATAATAATATTAATAATAATAATAATAATAATAATAATAATAATAATAATAATAAGAGGAAGAATACAGGATTGCAGGATGCAATCATAATGCCTTTTAGGTTCACACTAGCACTTTCAGTTTTGTGTTAATAATAATAATAATAATAATAATAATAATAATAATAATAATAAGAGGAAGAATACAGGATTGCAGGATGCAATCATAATGCCTTTTAGGTTCACACTAGCACTTTCAGTTTTGTGTTGCTGCGTAGAGGACATTTTATTTCAGTTATCATGAAACTGGGCCTTCAGTCACCGTAATGCATATGTTAAGTGCAACTCCTTGGTTCTGCCTCCTTTTGAAATCCTCCATGTTTGGATTTGTTTCATTTGCATTTGGATTGATCTATGTTGACTGTTGGTGTGAAGTTATTATTTTTTTTTAAGACAAGAAAACAAAAAGGGTTTGTTTGTTTGTTTTAAAAAATGTTTTGCGTTTTGAATATCGGTATGAAATAAGTTGTTTTTGCCTGCCTCTTGTGTGTGTGTGTGTGTGTGATTATGTTTGGATTATTATTTTTTTGTAGACTGCAAGATAAAACGCTTTTCTCCCCTTTTCCCTTTCTCAGTGCCTGCTGAAGCTCACAAGAGCAAATCCAAGGCAAAGAAGAAAAAGAAGAAAGAGAGCAAAAAAGGTATAGTGCCTGCCTTTCTTCCCTCCCTTTTTTCATTTCATTGCTCTGTCATAGTTCTTTCCAGTTTTTCTGTAATTGGCGTTTTCTTCCATTATTTATTTAATTTTTATTTTCTTATATCTGTCATTCATTTTTATTCATTATTTACATTTAATTTTGTGTGCTATTTTTTCCATACAGAATTTTATTTTTGAGTTTCATTTACTACTCACTGCGCATGGGTTTTCATTGAATTCTATTTATGGCGTGTTTTAAAATGTTTGTTTGTTGATTGTTTGCATTATTTTTTATTTCATTCTTGATTCTGTTTGCATTATTTTTTATTTCATTCTTGATTCATTTGCATCGCTTTTTTATTTTTTAGCGCAGTTTTAAAAAAGCCCAGGAACTCTTACATTTTCATTCATTTTTACAGTTCTTTTATCTTGTTTTATAAGGTTTTTAGATGATCAGATTATGTCCCCTGGTAATTCTTGAAGCGTGCACGAGCTTAGTTTTATTTGAGATTTGAACAATAACTATATCAGAACTACACATTCTGAAATTCTGGAGAATAGCTTTTATCTATTTACATATCTATTTTTTTGTGTTTAAAAATCTAAATATGTAAAAAAAATAATTATTGTTTTAAATATACAAATCTTCTGTTGGAAGCAAGGAATGATGATCATGTAATCAACTTATTAATTGTGGCTCTTGGACAGTCAACTTAGTTAATTCTTCATTTCGTTGTTTCTTTTTTTTTTCCTTAATCCATTTTATTTTTTGTATGTGTGTGTGTGTGTGTGTCATTGTATAGAATTTGTTAAAATCTTGTTTTTATTTTTTCTTGAATTTTTTTTTGGGGGGAGTGGTATTTACCCTCTACCCCTTCTCCCTGGTGTCCTTCCCCCCCCCCCCCCCCTCACCTCCAACCCCTAGCCTTTTGTCATTTCTTTTAACGTATTTAAGACATTTCTATTTCATCATTATTAGTTATTAGTTTGGTGTCTTCATATTGTTCATTTCATTCTTTTGTTGGGGTGGTTGCAATGTATTAATTTATATGATAGGTTTTTTTTTGTTTTTTTTTTTTAATTCACATTACTTTGAATGAAATTTATGATCATGTCATACATTTTATTTGGTACTTGTCTATTATTAAAATTATCCGTTTTAAGACCAGTACAGTTTTCTAAATGTTCAAATTTTTTTCAAGTGAAGTCGGAGCAAAGTTAAATACTGATTTTAAAATCTTCTTCTTCTTCTTCTTCTTCTTCTTCTTCTTCTTCTTCTTCTTCTTCTTCTTCTTCTTCTTCTTCTTCTCCTCCTCCTCCTCTTCTCTTCTCTCTTTTGTGGAATTGTTGGTGTGCTTGAAGACTTCTGCATAGGTAAAGATGTAGTTTACAGTGATGGGCACTTTGCACAGTATTTCTCTGTACCATTTGTATAGGACATTTTCTAACCTTTTGTAAACTGTAGCGCTCACTTGACTCCTGATCCCCATCCTCCTCTGTCTCTTCCATCTCCACTTCCTGCTTTGGTTTTCTCTTCACAATTCCAAATCTCATGGCTGCATGCGCATGGTGTAACTAACATCTTGCTTAGAAAATGCCAGCAGTGGTAGCCTGGATCATCATTGCTGCTTGTTTGAATGTGAATTCAAACCTTTTTTTTTTAAAAGGCTGTGTTTTGTATTTCCGAGATTTTTGACTCACATGCATAGCAATGTGAGGTGAGTCCTAAATAGTCCAAAAATGACATTTTTGTTAAAAAAAGTTGTCTGTCCGCCGTCTGCCATTTGTCGATGCAAAACTTTCAAGTGGATTAATATCTCAGAACCTTTTTCTACTTATCACAACCAAACTTGGTACCTCATAAATAATCAGTAAATGAATGGCTTCACTTCAAGGCCAAGGTCACAAAGTCAACACATGTTAGTCAAAAAATTAAAAAAAATCACAAAATTTCACTTTTTTTTCTAGGTTATTAATATTGAACTTATGATTCTTTGATACATGATAGATATCAATGAGACATACATGCTATACAAATTTGGTCAGCCTCACTCCAAGGTCAAGGTCATTGGAGCTGTCAAAAGTTGGTTAATGTAGGTACTTTGAAGTGACTTTGACCGTGAACTATGAGAGATATAAAGTCCAAACTTGTTGTATTTAGAGATGATAGATTGATCATTGATATATGTTCCATTTTTGCATTGATATTTTAGGTCAAGGTCATTTTAGGCCTTGCAAAAACATACAACAAATAGGTCATCGTACAGTGGAATGGCTATTTATTTAACCCATAGTTTGCAAGGTCACTTGTATGTCTCACACATTCTGGTCTTGCAGGGGACGCCTCCGAGTCGGAGCAGCCTCAGAAGTTTGACGACCGTCTGAGCAAGGAGCTGGTGGAGCTACTGCTCAACTGCCTGGACCCTGCCACCCTGGTCAAATTCGTCCGTACGTTCCTGCTGGAGTCCAATGCCTCCGGTAACCGCTGGCTGGCACACTCCCTGGTGCTGCAGATCTACAGGTAAATCACCTGATAAGGATTTCATCCAAGATGCTATCAATAAACTCCCACCCATCTCTGTAGGCGAGGCATCTTTATCACTTGTGTCCTACACACACTTTCTTGGTCTTCCTTAATCAGGATTCTATTGGCTTCACAGTTAGTTGACTTTGGAGTCCGTGGTACTGTCAAATAAAAGATGTAAAGATGAAACATGTATGCTCTTCGTCCCCTATACGCATATGTGTCCGGGGACGTTAATATATATTCAACTTCAACTTCATGTATGCTGTGTTTTTTTTAAAGGGTTTTATGTATATACCCTTTAAAAAAAAACACACAGCCATGTAGCAAAACCTCTGCCACTATCATTCTTGAGAATCTTTGGTCCTATCCTATCCTGTCCTGTCCTATCCTGTTCTGTCCTATCCTATCCTATCCTATAACTCGGAGGTCATAGGGGCACCACAGATGGTCGTTTAACCAGCGTACTGCATCTTTCTCTGTCCTCAGCAACCCTGATGGCTTTGCTCAGTGTCAAACCAGTCCATTCTTGAATGTTGTCCTCCAACCTATTTTTCGGTCTCCCTCTTCTTTGGTCATTCCTTTCAATAACACAATGTGTTGTTTATGTTTATGTTTTTATATACTTTACAAATGTTCGCTTAGAGGTTCTTCAGGAAGAAATGATTTAAAAGGCTTTGGAGGTTGGATGGCAACAAGGTTATGGAGTCCACTGTGTTGTGTTGATGACTGGGACAGCCAGTAAACCTTTTGCAGCATTTAGGAAACTCTTCCTTGGGTCTTCAGCCAGTTGTATCTTCATGTTGTTAGATCTGCTTCATATCCAACAAAGCTAGATGCTTCTACCCAGATGAGGTCAAGAGACAATAAAATGTCCATGTGATTAAATTCCACTAATGTGTGAGTAGCAGCATTATAAATATCCTTGCTGTTTTATTTGCTAGATGTTTTTCACTATTTAGGTTGTTTTTTAAAACCCAAAGTGTTGTCTCCCAATAGACCTTTTGTCGCTATTGGGATGCACTGAAATGCTACTAACTTAGAGAGGCAATCAGCACAGATGGCCTGATAATGATGGTGACCGATAATTGAAGTGTCATAGACTGTTGAGGGCGTGCGTCTACAGCATAGCCTGTGCTTGATAGATCTCTAACACTCGGCTGTCGTCAAGGTCACCTGTTTAGCGGAAACTAGTCCTGTGGCATGGTGTGTCTAATGTTGCTTAATGACCATTGTGCAGGAACTCGTCAGCCACAGAGCAGGAAGCCTTGCTGGACTTGCTGTGGGCTTTGTGGGGAGAGCTGCCAGTGTACGGACGCAAAGCAGCGCAGTTTGTCGACCTGCTGGGCTTCTTCATCCTCAAGACCCCGAGCCTGCCTGATCAAAAGGTAAGGGAGTTGATTTTACTACTTTTTTTGTGGTGGTTTTTCTTCTTTCTTTCTGCTTCCTGTTCTTAATCACGAGGTTATTACAGTCTAGTCAACAACTGCATGAGTGAGCTCAGCTGGCATAAGACGTAAGAGGGAGTCAGGAGATGGGCCATTATACTGTGCTCTGACCACTATGAGATGAATTTGGAGATCAGCAATTCCATTGTACCGCTGTGAGGACTACAGTGCATTACTATTTATAAACATGATCAGCAATTTTCAATAGGGAGCTACTTTTCAACCACCCTACATTATGTTACTCATTTTGATGTTGCTCAAGGTGAAATGGCTGCCAGTAGACAAGTAATGGAGGTGATAGGTCCAGCGCCAAGTTTTTTTGTAAAATTACTCTGATGTAATATACGTTTCCAATAGATGCAGCAAATGAATCAATGTATTGATTGTGACTGCTCAGCACCAGAAGAAGAGATTAAAACTTTAGGAAGTGAAGTCTAAAGACTCTTCAAAGGTCAGCTGATAAACAACATACTTATTTTAAATTATTATCAATGACGTTACTATGTTATTGAGGCATTTTGGATCATTTGTGTTGTCACAATCTTTCAGATTCAGCTGTATCTGGAGAAAGCAGTCAACCTGCTGAAAGGGGAGAACCACGTTCTGGCAAACCATCCCAATGCCTCCATTTACAAGTGATTCTTGGCATATTTTTCTCGTTAAATTTTTTTAAATAAATAAATAAATACATTTAGCAATACATGAATAAATCAATAAATTAATTAATTAATAATAAATAAAAAATAAATGGCTTCAGATCCATTATTATTTTTATTTACAACATCATGATTACAATGTTGGGTTTAGATGGTAAACTTCAAATGTTCATTCAGCTTTCTAGAGTTCTGTTTAGGTGGCAATAAACTGAGCAACATAAAGCATGTAAAAATACACAGCATTCATAATTCGAATCCGATATTTCATGGTATTTATTTTTGATTTTCAGCATGCTGCAAGGGCTGGTGGATTTTGATGGCTACTACTTGGAGAGCGATCCTTGCCTCGTCTGCAACAACCCAGAAGTGCCATATTCGGTGAGTACTTGTGCAATTATTTTTTGGTTAAAGCATGTAGACTTGGCAACTTGCAGTCCTCACCAACCAGAACAAGGGAGACTATGAACCTGTCTCCACCAAACAGCCCCCTTACCAATGATCTAATGTATTCCTTGTGCGTTTCCTTGGCAGTACAATATTTTATCATTTTGTTGCATCTTTGCAGCCTGCCTAGGTCATGCCCCGCTTAGTTCTGAAACTGTGTGCAATTTGATAATTGTATTGCAAACTGTGCGGCACAACCAAGGGTCAATAGGACTTGCCAGCCTTTCTTTGTGAACCTAACTAGTCCTTCATAGCACGCACTGAAATAATCACCGGAATAATTAATGTAAGCGAGAAGGCAAATATTTCAAGCCGGCGTAATTTGTTTTACTCGCATGCATAGCGGTGCAAGTCTGTTTACTCACCACCCAAAGAAACAGAGTCCTAAATAGTCTAAAAATAACCTCGAAATAACCTCTGTCTCTCTGACATCCGCCGTCCGCTGGCTGTGCATAAACTTTAGTGGCTAAGTACTCTGAACCTATTTCAACTATCACTACCAAACTTGTATACCCATGAGACCTCATAAATGGTCAGTGAATGAATGACTCCACTTCAAGATCAAGGTCATAGGGTCATCCATTGTTAGGCAAAAAATGACAATTGTTCACAAAACTTCACTTTTTTCCCCCTAGGTTATTAATATTGAACTTATGATTCTTTTATGCACGATAGAAAACCGATGATTTTTGCTGTGAGAGTAATTTTCATGGGTACATGTGGCGCACATGTTTTACCTCAATTCTAAAATGGCAACCAATTCTAATATGACAATTTTATGTGCACTGATCTACAAGAACCGTTCATATACAATTTTATACATATTCTGAATTTATTGTTATCATTAGTGCAAAACTAACATGTTTTGTAGTGAATGTACTATATATTCTGGATATGAAAACCTTTATGGATTTTTGCATACAGTGTCAATACGGGAGTACTATTTTCTTTCAAAAAGTGAATAAGTGTATTTTCTATTGTTTATTTCTGGAAAAAAATATGCCATAATCTTTACAAAAATGTATAGATTTTCTATATTATTTTTTATATAATAGGTGGTTGAATTTTCAAAAAATACGCTTAAATAGTGCGTTTTCAGGGAATAAATATTGCAAAAAAGTTTCGCCGCCACTGAGTTAAAGGGAGATAACTTGAATCAGGGGAGGTCTGATGGTGCTCTGTCTGTGCAACAAGTTTGTTTTTAGGGCATTACAGACATACTTGTCTGCTGACAAAATTTGTAAAATGATTGTGTAACATAATAGAACAAAGTGTAAACAATTTTCTTCTCTTTACTCTTAGTGAATGTTTGCAGTCTGCTTTAAGTATGGCAATATTTCATTGTTGAAATAGCGTAGGAAAGGGTAGTTAACTTTAATGTGTATTGTAGCGGAGGGATTGGAGTTATTATACAAAAGATGTAAGAATTTAGTTGACATTTGGTTCAATGGTACGTTTTGGTATTCATTGTTTGTATTTGTGGTGGGTTGGAGGTGTGGGTCTCGGTAGAGATGTGGACAGTACTATAAAGGAACAAAGGTGGCAAGCTGTGTTTTCCAAAACAAAACGCAATACCCCAACATGTGTACATGAAAATCAACATTTTCAAAAGGGTTTTAACAAAATATTGGCCAAATCTCTGTGTAGCCTGGCCCATTGTGATTGCAGTAGTTTTGGTAAGATTAGGACAGATTCGTTGTCATGGACTCATTCACATGCTGCATATGATTCGTCTTTTCCCTGAACTGCAAGCCATTCGCACATTTGCGTCTGAATTTTACCCACCAGCAGATTTGTGCATTTTACAAGTGCCAGAATTCCTGCAAGTCTGTCAAAAAGAACGTGTTTCAAAATGTCCAGCCGACGTATTTTTGAGGTTCAGGATGACGGTCACATATTATTTAGATTTCATACTCCCCCAAAAGATTGTGTAATTTTACCAAAAGAAGTATTTTATCAGAAAATTATGTGTTTTATTAATTTATCTCAATGATTAAACCCTCTGGGGGTACAAAACCATGGCAAAAGTTTGTTAGGAAAGCTGGTAGGGAAAGACAGAAGTAAAATGAAAATTAGATTTTTAATAAATAATTAGTTTGATTTTGCTGTTATGAATATTTCTGTTATTTATGTTATATTATGTCATCATGAAAAGCAAATCTACAGCTTTTAAATTTCCATTTAAAAAAAAAAAAAGTTTGAAAATGAAGAGCCAAATTCGATTATAAAATTATCTCCCCTTTGTATAATCAATGAGTTGTCTTCCTTAATTTTGCTTATGTTTTAGTCGATCTTTTAATTATTTTCGCAAATGATGTTAGGTAATCAATATTAGAAACTGGAAGCAAGGAAAAATACAGATTATGTATACATACAACAAAATTGTTCGTAATTTGGAAGGAATTTTGAATTTGCTTTTGCTGAAATGTTAACATGCAAGAAGCCAAAAGCAGAAATTGAGTTGATGTTTGTTGTCGTGGTTTTGAATTATTTCCCTTATTTGATGGTTCGAATCCCGGTAGAGTGATTGATGCTGTTGCATCTCGCTCTACTTTGGCAAATTTGTTAAACCGAGTTGCTTGGCAGCTCGGGATCGTTACTCAAAAAACAATTTATGTGAGATGCTAGGAAATTAGTATTGCAATAAAATGCTAGGGCACAGATGTTCATTGAACAGGAGAGAGCATAAGACCTTTTATTTTTATTTTTTTTGGTACAAACAAATGGAGTTACATGTATTTTTTAAAGAGGAATTTATGGATTAGTCTTGTGGTTTTGACTATAACAACCAATCGTAGAGGGCTTGCGAAGTATGGCAACCAATCAATAGATGCTTGTCTATGTAGCTTGTTGGAATTTTGAACGAACATGCCTCCACTTTTTCAATTCATCTCCAGCTTTTTCACAGGCTTCGGTTTTAGCAGCAATGTCACCAGTACAAATTAGGCTTGAACTCCCACCACCTAAAATAAACATTAATGCATATCATATATATGACTAGTGTTTTTTTACCCTGGCAAGCCAGGGTACACAGGTTGCTGTTTAAAATGTAGACAGAGAGACAACTGTTGTCTGCGAGTTAGCATTAAACATTAAAAGTGCACTGAAATGATTGCAATAGTTTACTTGCAGGGGTCGAATGATGAAGTACTGCAAAACAGAGTAGATTAAAACATGTTGATGTTCGACTCGAGCAATGCATTGAACTATTTTAATTTAAAATGATAATTGCAATGTACTGCAGAACAGAGTCAAACATTAGAAATGCACTGAAATGATTGCAATAGTTTACTTGCAGGGGTCGAATGATGAAGCACCGCAAAACAGAGTAGATTAAAAGGTACATGTTGATGTTCGACTCGAGCAATGCATTGAACTATTTTAATTTAAAATGATAATTGCAATGTACTGCAGAACAGAGTATACTTCTTCTTCTTGACTACCTCCTTCAGCATTGTGAAGATTACGTAGACGTTTAGGGTTTTGCGCTAAGGTATATTGTACAGGAAATGTGAAGATCGCTGCCCGGGTGATCAGCTTGTGGGGTCAGGGATAGGGGATTGGGGTGGGGGAGAGGAGGGGAGGGGGAGGGCTAGATCCGGGATTTGAACTTTTCCAGAGTTTGGCTGCGAACAGCCTCTTCTGGGAGAGCATTCCACTCGGCAATGGTGCGTGGAAAGAAGGTTTGTTGCCTGTATGCCGGTCTGCAGGAAGGCAGCTGGTACTGCTCAGAGTGCGTCTGGCGGGTAGTCTTCAGGGGCGGAGCAGGGGTGGGTTTCCTGGAGGATGTAATGACAGTTAGGCCTTTGTGCTGCTTGTAGAACAGGCAGAGTCTGGCTTGGCGGCGGCGATCCTGGAGTGTGGGCCATTGTAGGTGTTCAAGCATTTGAGCCACACTTGAAGTCTGGCGGTAGCGATGCACCACCGATCTGGCGGCACAGCGCTGTACAGCTTCAATGCGCTTGATATCCTTGCTGGTGTGAGGGTCCCACACTGGGCACGCGTATTCCAGGATAGGGCGGACGAGTGAGGTGTACGCTTGGCGCTTAATCTTCTGGCAGCCGATTTTGAGATTTCTTCTCAGAAATCCAAGTGTTTTGTTGGCTTTGTTGGTAATGCTGGTGATGTGGGTGTCCCACTGTAGATTGCTCTCAATGGTGACCCCCAGGTACTTGGCCTTGTCAACTGTAGATAGAGTGTGGCCGTGGAGGTGGTATGCACAAGGCAGAGGCTTCCTTTTCCTCATGACACGGAGTGTCTGACACTTGTCAGGATGGAAGCACGTGAGCCACCGTTGCTCCCACTCTGCCAGTTGGTTGAGGTCATCTTGTAGGACAGACTGATCAGCAGTGGTGTTGACTGTTTTATGGCACATAGTGTCGTCAGCGAATAGTCGGGTTGTTGATTTCACTTTCTCTGGGAGGTCGTTAATGTAAAGTACAAAGAGGCTTGGGCCCAGTACCAGACCTGCCTACTCTCCCGCTTTTGGCGGGAGACTCACGCTTTTGACATGCATCTCCCGCTCTCCCGCCAACGGTCCAATTTCTCCCGATTTTTCCGATTTTTTCCGATTTTTCGAGTCAAAAACTAGACAATATTTTTTTGCGCGTTCTTGCGCGGTCTTTAGTCAACTTTGTTAGTCAAGGATAATATTTGGTTTCGGCTTCCGTATCGCTTGCTCTGATTGGCTGATTTACGGGCTTTGTCCAATCAGAGACTGCTTTTCGTTGACTTGCAAGGCTTGAAAATGGCGACCAAAAGAATTGGACTGCATGAAACCGAAGACGAAGACGGAGTCGAAGAACTTTCTCAGCAAGCGAGCAACAGCAAGGAGATCAAGAAAAGAAACTACAGGTGTTCTTTCAAAACTAACCTCACTACTAAATTCAGAAACATTGAAAACTCTGCCAAAGGGGACAATTACGCTAGGTGTACAATTTGTTGCATTGATTTCTCCATTTCTCACGGTGGAGCTAATGATGTCAAAAAAAACCATTTAAGTAGGGCCAAGCATAAAGACATCGAGAAAAAAATGAAAGAAACAACAGCGAAACAACAGAAGTTGGGCCGATATTTTTTAAAAAGTAGTGATTTGCAGCAAAATACAACAAATGCTGAGGCTGTTATCACACAGGTCATTGTAGAACACAACCTGCCATTGGCACAATTTTTGTTTGTGCGATGCATGCATTTTGTCGATGATGTCGATGCCAAAATCTCCCGCTTTTTGATCCCCTGTCTCCCGCTTTTACTCTGAGGGGGGTAGGCAGGTCTGCAGTACAGATCCTTGAGGCACTCCAGACTCTACAGGAGCATATAGGTGCATGTTTGAGTAATGCACTAAAATATTTTATTGTAATTTAGTATTTATGTTAGGCAACGTATTTTTAAATGTCATACCTTTATTTAATGCTCGGAAGAGTCCGCTGGACCTAAAGCAACAATCAATCAATCAATCAATCAATCAAAACCTTTATTTAAAAATATTAGGCATGCAAGTAATCTCCCTTGGTACCATAATACTTCCGGTATATTTGTATTCACGGTAGCGCATAGGTACTGCATAAACAGTGATTTAGTTAGAGGGAGGTAACCGTGTTACAACTCTACAAACATGGTTTTCGTCAGCACAGTTGCTTCAAGTAATGGAAGATTTTATGCAAATTGAATTTGTGTGCGCAGATAAGTATGGATGAAAAAGAAAGTGAACAGGTAACCTTCAGCTGTAAGATTGGTGACATGAGTGTAAAAGTGTTTTGAATGGAAATAAAACAAAATTTGCGGTATTACGGAATGGCACGTTCTTGACACGGGTTGAATCGGAAGCGCCGCGCGGAATGAGGCTATTGCAGTTTGTGGACATTTTGTTTATTTATTTATCTCAGAAACGGTTAAACGTTCGGTAAGGAAATGTCGGCTATAACGATTTCGCGGGTTTTGAGCGCACAGCAAGCCGATCCGCAGCGCGCAGCACCTGCCCAGATCAGCGTCCATACCGGACAAACTTTACAGTAGAGGCGAAGAAGGACTTCCGGCTAAGCAATTTATATATATAGATAACTATGCTGGATGCTAAGTATGTCTTAATCCCAAATCACCACTTAGTACCAACACACATGCTCGCATTTTTCACATACACAACTAATCATGCCTGTCACTCCATCATGTGGTGTAAAGGTAGAGAGATTGGAAGATGGCAATGAAAACAAATGTTATTTTTGAAATTTTGTGTTCACTGCATCCAATACCCTTTTTGAATGAGCTACCAATATGCCGTTTTCCTCTAAAAGGACCTTGAACCAGGTCCCAGGATAAAGCATTATGCCACGGCACAAGAGCTGTGGCTTATTTTATAAGCGACCGTTGGACAAAATCGGTTTCAGGTTGTTGTTGTTTTTTATTTTAAAAAATGTGAATCACTTTTATATAGCACTTTTCCAGTTCAAGAGCCACACCATGCTTTGCAGGATGATTTTTTGCAAGGCTTGACGTTCTGGCAACACAATTATATATAGGATTTAAAAAAAAAAACTTTTTAAAACTTTTTTTAAGTTGTTTGTTGTTGTTTGTTGTTGTTGTTGTTGCTGTATTACCCGCTTCTTTTCACCCTTCCCTCCCTCCCTCCCCCTACCCCTCACTCCATCAACTACAGAACCACATCCATGAGGACTGCTAGATTAGGATCTGTTGGAAGCCAGTGATTTTCGTTGTTTAAGTGATTGTGCACTGCTTTCTGTCCCTGACGTCAGCAGTTTATGCAGTCATTAGTATGCAAAGGTCAAAGTTCACGAATCTTATCGATGTGAGTTTGTCAAAACAGACATACCCACAAAGTTATATTTTGTTTAAAATTACATTATTTGTATGACATCAAAAATGATAGGATTTTGCTTCAGAGACCTTACTCAACCATTTTGGATATGAAAATGTGGATGGACACTTGTTTTGAGATTTAGAACGTAGTTTGAAGCGAGATACTTGAGGTAGATCAAGTCCGTCTGCTACAGCCAATCCAGTAGCGTCAAAATTATCGGCGTCATGAGCTGTACGAAACGAAAAGCATGACGAACTAGGAAGTGGTTTTTTTTCTAAAGTAGCCTAATATAACTACCTAGGAGAATACCTTCCTGTATCTCAGTAGTTGTTGTTGTAATCATAGTTATTACAGCATTATAAATGTGAACAGTACGATGGGTGAGTTTACACAGGCTTTTTGTTAACCTGTGTCTTCCCAACATTGGGCACATTTTCAAATGAATGAATTGTTTATATATGCTTATTTTTCAGGAAAATGGGTGTGTAGGAGATTTGTTTTCATTGTTTTAGTCACAACATTACACATGTGCGGGGTTGCAATAGCTGATTACTGTAAAAGATGCAAAGCTACTTCACTCCATGACTGTATTTTCAGGCTGATTTCACACACATTTTAGAAAACATTTGGAAATAGTTGTCTACTTTCAATAACCACAAGGGTATTACACAAATTGAGTGTCTGTAGCAGATCCTACATAGCCTAGTGGTATATAGCACCCAGCCTTGCATGTTATGATAGAAGAAGACCCACAGAGTGCCCCTAGAATGTCCCATCTTTATGTAAGGCGGTGTGCTATCTACCATAGAAAGGGGGTGGAAAAAATTGCTATCACTGTAGATCTTAATTATAGCTGCTACACATTTACAGATTTTACTGTTTCAATTTGGAAGAAAGACATTTTTTTTAAAATGTTCAGTTTAATTTTATTGTATTTTTTCAGAACCTGAAGCTGTCAGCAGTGAAAGTGGATTCCAAGTTCACGACAACCACCCAGATTGTCAAACTGGTGGGCAGCCACACCATCTCCAAGATCTCTCTGCGCATCTCCGACCTCAAGCGCACCAAGATGGTATGTGCATGTGGCCAGGTTCTAAAAACACTGTCATCACTGCAGCTCCATATTCCTAAGATGAGACTATCCTGTCCTATCCTATCCTATGCTTTCTGGTAACTTGAAATTCGTTGGAGCACCGATGATGATCGTTTAACCAGCATGCTCCATCTTTATCTTTCCTCAGCAACCCTCATGGCTTCACTCAGTTTCAAGCCAGTCCATTCTCGAAAGTTGCCCTCACATCTTTTTTCTGTCGTTGGTGATGTGCTGGGTATAGGAAATGCCCAGAAGTCTTCTGTAGCACCTCATCTCCATGCTTTGTGTTCTACTTTGTATGTCTACTGTGAGGGTCCATGTTTCGCAAGCTTATAGGAAGATGGAGATGACAAGGGAGCGCATCAGCCTTACCTGTTGAGTGCCTTGGGCTTTGATGTCCATGTTGGTGCCATTGGTGTTGTTGGTCATCCTTTTGGTCTTCTCTGCACGTATTTCCATTCCAAATGCTCTGGAGGTGGTGTCAAGCCTCTGTACCATCTGTTCAAGTTCTTGTTCCTCTCCAGCCAATCCATGAATGTCATCTGCAAAACTGAAGTTTTTAGATTTCTCTACCCCCTAGGCTAACTTTGTCTTCATGATCTGCAAAGGCACCTGACATGAAGTAGATGAGAATGCCTCTCGTATTAATGATATGTTATGTATATATATAAAAATAAACAAATTATCTATTTTTATTTTTGAAATGTATATTGACCTTTAGCCTTGCGTGCATTAGATATGTCTTTACAATATTGCAGCTTGGGAATATTGGACGCATTCTGCCAAATGGTCACTAGGGCTTTGTATGATATTATTATTTAGCAATGTAGGCATTTTATATATATGTGTGTGTTTTGTTGATATTTTATAATGATGTTTATACTCTATTTTGTTTTTGTAAATGGGGGTTCAATAAATTAGAGTGTAGCCTCAGCGTCCCATGGGATGCACTTATTGTAAAGTGACCAGCGGGTGGAGTGATTTCAGTGTTACCACTAGGGTTGTTTCCTGGTTTTGTGGTCCTGATTTGGCTCTGTGCAGTTTGCTGGACCATATAAACAATGAATAACTAATGATCTAAATATCTTAATTATCGTAAGTGACTCCGGTTGATTTATTTACTTATTTTCTATTTATTTAGATAGTTATTTTAATGGTGATTGTATTTGTACTGTGGGTAAGCACTGACTTTTATGCATACAGGTTAGGACTCTGAACATCTACTACAACAACCGTTCAGTACAGGCAGTAGTCGAATTGAAGAACAGGTGAGATTTAAAAAAAAAAATTCTTTCCATTAAACTTTGAAGTGAATGAATGGAAATGTTTATTACGCATATAAACATTTCCATGAATAAATCATGGTCACAGAGGTTTGAATGTTTCTTTCTTTTTTTTTTAAAATAAATTTTTGTTTCATTATTTATTTCTTGGAATTTCTCCTTTGCCACCATCGACTACCCATCTACCCACCCACCTCTCTCTCCCCTCTCTCTCTTTCTCTCTCTCCCTCTATCTCTGTCTCTCCCTCTCTTTCTCTCTCCCCTCTCTCTTTCTCTCTCTCTCTCTCTCTCTCTCTCTCTCTCTCTCTCTCTCTCTCTCTCTCTCTCTCTCTCTCTCTCTTTCTCTCTTTCTCTCTCTCTCTCTTTCTCTTTCTCTCGATGAAGGAGTTGGTAATATCATCAATTAAGATCTGATAATTAATAAGAGGCAGTTAACCTAAAATGATACTGATGATAATTTATCATGACACTGATGATATTATTTACAATGACACTAATGATAATTTACTATGACAGTGATGAATTAATTTACAATGACACTTTACAATGACATTGATGATATAATTTACAATGACTGATGATAATTTACTATGACACTGAAGATAACAATTTACAAGAAAACTAAAGATTTATAATTTAAGTGACTCTAACAATATACAATGACACTGTGAACAATTTACAATGACTCTGATGTTATTGTTTACAACAACCCTCTGAGGATATAATTTACAATCACAGTGATAATGGTTTAATTTACAATGACACTGGGAATAATTTAGTGATATAATTTACAATGACACTGATAATTATTTCGTGATATAATTTACAGTGACACTGATAATAATTTAGTGATATAATTTACAGTGACACTGATAATAATTTAGTGATATAATTTACAATGACACTAGTAATAATTTAGTTATATAATTTAATAATAATAATAATAAGGATATTTATATAGCACTTTTTCCCAATGAACAATATCAGTTCAAAGCACAGTACTCACGCATTCATTCTAAACATCCGGCTTCATACAAAATAAAATCAGACACTTGCTAACGAATAAGAGGGGAGGGGGGAGGGGAAAGCTTAGGATGGGTGATGGGCTGGGTGGTGGTAATTTATAGTGACACTGATAATAATTTAGTGATATAATTTACAGTGACACTGATAATAATTTAGTGATATAGTTTACAATGACACTGTTAACTGGTAATAATTTAGTGATATAATTTACAATGACACTGATAATAATTTAGTGATATAATTTACAATGACACTGATAATAATTTAGTGATATAATTTACAATGACACTGATAATAATTTAGTGATATAATTTACAATGACACTGATAATAATTTAATGATATAATTTACAATGACACTGATGTTAATGTTCACAGGCCAGGCCTTTGGCACAAGGCCAAGAAAGTGACCCTGACGGCAGGGCAGACAGATGTCAAAGTGGAGTTTCCCATCCCCATTGTGGCCTGCAACCTGATGCTGGAGTACGCCGACTTCTACGACAACCTGCAGGCCACCACCGAGACTCTGCAGTGTCCCCGCTGCTCCGCCTCTGTCCCAGCCACCCCTGGTGTGTGCGGCAACTGTGGGGAGAACGTCTACCAGTGCCACAAGTGCAGGTCAGTGGTCCAAATTGAACCCACACAATTTGAGAAAAGACCATCAATATAATAAGTAATAGAAAGAAGAGTAGAAGACTATTACTACTACTACTTTTACTACTACTAGTACTACTACTATTACTACTACTAGTACTTCTGCTACTACTACTATTACTACTACTATTTCACTACTATTAATACTAATACTAATATAATTACTACTACTTTACTACTGGTACTGCTGTTATTATCATCATCATTCATAATCCATGATTCAAGAATACTTTATTATCTCAAACAGAGAAATAAAGACCTGCTGTGCTGACAGTACTAAAACAAATTGTAATAAATGTTGAAGGCGGACGTTTCAACCAGCACAAATATTTCTTTAGTTTAACAACGCTTGTCACTCTAGTGTAGTGAAATGCACAGCAACATTTGTTTGTTTGTTTTTGGCATAGTAAAACTTAAAAAAAAATCTTTTGTGATTACTGTACACCACCTTTGTTAGGGTGGAGTTCAAGGTCAGATTAAACTTACTAATTGAAGTGCGTTTGAATGGTTTGCCATCTTGAATGGCAATTTCTGCTGTCAACTATGGTCAGGCCGCTTTAGTTAGATTTTGCATCGGCCAGCACCCTGAGCAGTCCTTGAGCTGGAAAAGCGCTATATCAGAAGGATTAAATACAACTAATATTCAAAGTAAATAAACCAGAAATTCTGCCTATAAGTATGACACTGATAGTCATGAAGAGTCCGATTCCTATTCAGGAAACTTCATTATCTCGCAGGATATGGTTAGTAGTAACATCACGGATTGCTTTCTCTTTTTGCAGTGCACAGCTGTGAAGTTTGATCAGAGTTTGGCCAATACCTCTGATAGTCATGTAGAATTTCTGTTTGTAGGTGTGACGTTTACCGAAGCTGTTTTTGTTTGTTTGTTGAACAGTGTTATATGTTTTGATTTTATTGTTATGCCGTGCAGAGCCATCAACTATGACGAGAAGGACCCATTCCTGTGCAACGCCTGTGGCTTCTGCAAGTACGCCAAGTTTGACCTCACTCTGCTGGCCAAGCCTTGTTGCGCCGTTGACCCCATTGAGAACGAGGAGGACAGGAAGAAGGTGCGTTACAGGGCCCTTATTATTAGCTTAGTATTAGCTTAGCATGGTATGAGCTTAGCATTTGCAGCTTAGCATTAGCATAGTATAAGCATAGCATTAAGCTTTGGGCACACGCTAAAAGAAAAAAAAAGTATCGTGAAACGTCGAGCTCTGTTTGTACTTGGATGGAATGATCCTACTTGGAAGACATCCACCCAATGACACAAAGCATAAAACCAACACGCTACAAATCCCAGTCCATACAGCTGTCAATGGTTATCTGGCCCTGTTTGGAATATAAGAAAGCGAACCACCGAAGATGATGAATCAGGCACCAACCTAAGTAAGCTGACCCAGAGAAAAGAGAGGTACCAAACACCTTTCTCCCTGATGACTGCAAGGTTACGGGATCCCTTGCACCTTTTTTTTTGACTGATTATTGACAAAACCATTTACCTGATCCCCTTTGCAGTAAATGAAGAGGTTGAAGGCGATGAAGATGATGAAGATTTGAGAAATAATAGTAATATTGCTTTGTATTTGACGCAATTGTTGTGCACTGTATTGCATTGTTAGCTGCTTTAATGATATTGTAGTTATTGTATTGGTTGATTTCAGGCCATTTCCACCATCAACTCTTTGCTGGAGAAGGCAGATCGTACCTACAAACAGCTGCAGACCCATCGCCCCATGCTGGAGAGTCTGCTGATCCAAGTCACTGAGCATAGTGCCGACCGCCTCTCTATCTCACAAAGGGTATATGCCATAAGCTTTTCTTTCTTTCTAATACATCATAATCATCATCATTATCACCTTCATCATCACCTTCATCATCACCTTCATCATTATCATCATCATTATCTTCTTCTTCTTCATGGTCATAAGATGTTCCAATCCCTGTTCATAAGGTGAGACTACCTGTTCACTGCAATCCAATGTTCAATTGGACAGCTAACAGCTCCACACCAAGGTAGCATGTTCGAGGCACACATGAGGATGTTTTTGGAGGTGGGAGGGGTATTTGGAAGTGAATGGTGCCACAGTCGCATCAAGCATGTTTACCATGGCAGATAATTACACTGTACAAGATATCTCAATCATCATCACTATTACCATCAGTACTTCTAACGCCATCGTCACCACAAATGCCACCACCACCACCACCCAAATTATTTTCATCATCATCATCATCATCATCATCATCATCATCATCATCATCATCATATCATCATCATCATCATCATCATCATCATCATCATCATCATCATCATCATCATCATATCATCATCATCTCTAACCGATGGATGTCTTTTCTATTATGTTATGACAGGAGGAGGGCAGCGGACAGAGCAGTGCCGTCCCAGCCAGCAACGTCAACAAAGCCATCCAGTTGCTGGCCCAGAAATACTGCGGAGAGTGCAAGTCAGCCTTTGATGAACTGAGCAAGATCATTCAGGTATTTATTTATTTACTTATTATTTTATTTATTTATCAATCGGAATCCACAAACACTGTAAATTCAAAGCCTGCCTTTGACAAGCTCGTTGAGGTAAGTTTAGCGAACATTGATTGATTTTCTCTCTTTGTTTGTTTCTTTCATCATCTTCCTCCTCCTCCTCTTTCTCTTCTTTTTCCTGCTTCTTCTTCTTCCTCTTCTTCTCCTTCCTTCTCATTCCTTCTTCTTCTTCTTTTTCTCCTTTCTCCTTTGTTATTGTTGTTGTTGTTGTTGTTCTTTTCTTCTTCTTCTTCTTCTTCTTCTACTTCTTCTTCTTCTTCTTCTTCTTCTTCTTCTTCTTCTTCTTCTTCTTCTTCTTCTTCTTCTTCTTCTTCTTCTTCTTCTTCTTCTTCTTCTTCTTCTTCTTCTTCTTTTTCTTCTTCTTCTTTTTCTTCTTCTTCTTCTTCTTCTTCTTCTTCTTCTTCTTCTTCTTCTTCTTCTTCTTCTTCTTCTTCTTCTTCTTCTTCTTCTTCTTCTTCTTCTTCTTCTTCTTTTTCTTCTTCTTCTTTTTCTTCTTCTTCTTCTTCTTCTTCTTCTTCTTCTTCTTCTTCTTCTTCTTCTTCTTCTTCTTCTTTTTCTTCTTCTTCTTTTTCTTCTTCTTCTTCTTCTTCTTCTTCTTCTTCTTCTTCTTCTTCTTCTTCTTCTTCTTCTTCTTCTTCTTCTTCTTCTTCTTCGGTCCTGATTTGGCTCGGAAGAGTCCGCTGGACCTAAAGCAACAATAAATCAATCAATCTTCTTCTTCTTCTTCTTCTTCTTCTTCTTCTTTTTCTTCTTCTTCTTCTTCTTCTTCTTCTTCTTCTTCTTCTTCTTCTTCTTCTTCTTCTTCTTCTTCTTTTTCTTCTTCTTCTTCTTCTTCTTCTTCTTCTTCTTCTTCTTCTTCTTCTTCTTCTTCTTCTTCTTTTTCTTCTTCTTCTTCTTCTTCTTCTTCTTCTTCTTCTTCTTCTTCTTCTTTTTCTTCTTCTTCTTCTTCTTCTTCTTCTTTTTCTTCTTCTTCTTCTTCTTCTTCTTCTTCTTCTTCTTTTTCTTCTTCTTCTTCTTCTTCTTCTTCTTCTTCTTCTTCTTCTTCTTCTTCTTCTTCTTCTTCTTCTTCTTCTTCTTCTTCTTTTTCTTCTTCTTCTTCTTCTTCTTCTTCTTTTTCCTCCTCCTTCCTTCATCCTCTGTCCTTCTTCACTTTTATTGACCCACCTCCATAGTTGAGTGTTAGAGCGTTGACCAGACACACAGATGATCCAGGTTCAAATCCTGTGGTAGGCAAAATGAAAGTGGCCGATTTTTCACTGTCCATCTTATCAGTATGATTGCTCTGGTGGTTCAGTGTTGACTTAGGTCCATACCCCTCTTCCCTGGGATGTCTGCCAAGGGTGGGTGTCTTGTTATTGTAAATGATTTGTTGAGTGATTGGTTCCCCAACAGAAAGTGATGGCGAGTCGCCGAGAGCTGGTGGAGTACGACCAGCAGCAGAGGGAGGCCGTGGCCTCCAAAGTTCAAGACAACATGCCAGGGGCCATAGCAAGGTCAAAGGGCAAGGACACCCCAGGGGTCAAGCTGGGCATCAGCGTCGCCGCGGGCAGGAAGGACAAAGAAGGGTAGGGAGCATTTTGTGATGGCCCTGACTGACCCTGCTCCACAAACTTAGCTGACACAAGACATAAGGAGACACAAGACATAAGGATACACAAGACATAAGGAGACACAAGACATAAGGAGACACGAGACATAAGGAGACACGAGACATAAGGAGATACAAGACCAAGTGATTTTTGTTGTAGTTTTTTGTTGTTGTTGATATTTTGACACTTTATTGTCCCTTTTTGTCGGGAAATTCTGGGCAGCCTTCCCTGGGGAAGGTGTAGTCACAGCCTGTGGCACGCCCAAACCCAAGCCACCTAATATTAGTGGTGTTTTTGAAATTTTGCTGGTGGAGCAAACCGGAGTACTCCAGAGAAAACTCCCGAGACGTTGTAAGTAAGTCATATTCAGAGAAACATAACGCCCTGATGCTGGATCGACTCCCACATCTGTCAGGCGCCATTGGTTTGTGGCCTGTGGACAAGGCAAGTTAGTCCCGTCTTAGACCACTCGGCCCTACACTCAGGTGTGAGGTGGGCTTGCTGTCATCACTGTGACATGAAATCAGAGGTCAACAATGACATTGTACTGTTGTAAAGGTCACAACGCATGTTAGTTTCATGCCAATGCAGTACTATGTGCAAAGGTGATCAGGAGTTCACAATAGGGAGTTACTGTTGTAAAGGTCACAACGCATGTTAGTTTCATGCCAATGCAGTACTATGTGCAAAGGTGATCAGGAGTTCACAATAGGGAGTTACTGTTGTAAAGGTCACAACGCATGTTAGTTTCATGCCAATGCAGTACTATGTGCAAAGGTGATCAGGAGTTCACAATAGGGAGTTACTGTTGTAAAGGTCACAACGCATGTTAGTTCCATGCCAATGCAGTACTATGTGCAAAGGTGATCAGGAGTTCACAATAGGGAGTTACTGTTGTAAAGGTCACAATGCATGTTAGTTTCATGCCAATGCAGTACTATGTGCAAAGGTGATCAGGAGTTCACAATAGGGAGTTACTGTTGTAAAGGTCACAACGCATGTTAGTTCCATGCCAATGCAGTACTATGTGCAAAGGTGATCAGGAGTTCACAATAGGGAGTTACTGTTGTAAAGGTCACAATGCATGTTAGTTTCATGCCAATGCAGTACTATGTGCAAAGGTGATCAGGAGTTCACAATAGGGAGTTACTGTTGTAAAGGTCACAATGCATGTTAGTTTCATGCCAATGCAGTACTATGTGCAAAGGTGATCAGGAGTTCACAATAGGGAGTTACTGTTGTAAAGGTCACAACGCATGTTAGTTTCATGCCAATGCAGTACTATGTGCAAAGGTGATCAGGAGTTCACAATAGGGAGTTACTGTTGTAAAGGTCACAACGCATGTTAGTTTCATGCCAATGCAGTACTATGTGCAAAGGTGATCAGGAGTTCACAATAGGGAGTTACTGTTGTAAAGGTCACAACGCATGTTAGTTTCATGCCAATGCAGTACTATGTGCAAAGGTGATCAGGAGTTCACAATAGGGAGTTACTGTTGTAAAGGTCACAACGCATGTTAGTTTCATGCCAATGCAGTACTATGTGCAAAGGTGATCAGGAGTTCACAATAGGGAGTTACTGTTGTAAAGGTCACAACGCATGTTAGTTCCATGCCAATGCAGTACTATGTGCAAAGGTGATCAGGAGTTCACAATAGGGAGTTACTGTTGTAAAGGTCACAATGCATGTTAGTTTCATGCCAATGCAGTACTATGTGCAAAGGTGATCAGGAGTTCACAATAGGGAGTTACTGTTGTAAAGGTCACAATGCATGTTAGTTTCATGCCAATGCAGTACTATGTGCAAAGGTGATCAGGAGTTCACAATAGGGAGTTACTGTTGTAAAGGTCACAATGCATGTTAGTTTCATGCCAATGCAGTACTATGTGCAAAGGTGATCAGGAGTTCACAATAGGGAGTTACTGTTGTAAAGGTCACAACGCATGTTAGTTTCATGCCAATGCAGTACTATGTGCAAAGGTGATCAGGAGTTCACAATAGGGAGTTACTGTTGTAAAGGTCACAACGCATGTTAGTTTCATGCCAATGCAGTACTATGTGCAAAGGTGATCAGGAGTTCACAATAGGGAGTTACTGTTGTAAAGGTCACAACGCATGTTAGTTTCATGCCAATGCAGTACTATGTGCAAAGGTGATCAGTTGTTCACAATAGGGAGCTACTTTTCCACCGCCCTGTAAGTCTTCCCTTTGGGCAGGGGGTGGAAACCTATTGCGTAGTGTTGATTTGTGGCATTGTCTAGTACTGTGTGCAGGAAAGCCAGCAACTGCTTTGGCTGTGCCAGTGCCGCCGTGGAGCACTGCATCACGCTGCTACGTGCCCTGGTCACCAACGTCAACATGCGACAGATGCTGTGCAGCCAAGTACGCTTTCCTTTCATTTATTTATGCTTGGACCCACTGTATTGTCAGTTTGGACTCGCATGCTTGTAATAATGTGGATCTATGTTTAAACCCCGAATTTAAAAAAAAAAAAAGAAAGAAAAAAGCCAGATTTGTTCAAATCTGTTGAAAGATGCATCCCTAACCTGTCCAAACAAATGATGTTTGTGAAAGAATGTCCATCTGTTTTCCAGGTTTAAAAATTGGAAATGGAATAAAAGAGAAGTGTTAGATTAGTTTTGAAATTGTTTGTGCATAATATGAGTAAACATGCTAAATACTAAACTTTTGTAAAAAAAAAAATTGAAATTTCAGGGCATGATCCAGCAGCTGATAGACTACAACCTGCGAAACGGAGCCCTGTCTGTGCGCCTAGAGGTTCGCTCCCTCTTGTGCCTGTTGACTCGCGACCACCGGCGGGCTACGGAAGAGATGAACAGCCTGATCATGACCCGCATCACAGCTGCAGTCAAGGGTTACCAGTCCAACCCCGATATGGTAAAAAAATAAAGAAAGAAATAATGAAGTCGTTAGGATTGATGAAGAAAAAGAGATTATGTATATCCTATCCTATCCTATCCTATCCTATCCTATCCTATCCCGTACTCTGTGGGTTCGGGCACTGAATAGAGTAGACCCAACATTTTCCGGCATGTCGTAAGAGGCGACTAACAGGGATGATGTCACACAGAAGTCACCGGCCAGGACGGAAGAACCTCATGTTATTACATGCTCGGGGCCAAGGCCTGGAGAGAACTGGGCCCTGCCAGGTTTTTCTTTTGCCAAGACACACTGTATGATGTAAATAAAGAAGAAGAGAGCCAAAGAAAAGAGGGAACACTAAAAAATACAAGCAAGTAGGTAAGTGGTCAGACTGGCTTCTAAGCAACTGTTGTATGTCTTTTGGAAAGGCAGCTCTTTTCTGTGAGAATTGAAGCTCAAATTTCAACAACAAAACTTGTTTTATTCCTTTGAATTATCTTTGTTTCAAGTTTGGGAATAGCATTTGATATTCAAAACATGTATTCATTGTACTTCTCTAGTCGCAACAGTAAAATTTAAAAGTCTGCTTAAAGCAATGGACATGTCTGCTAGATTGTAGCATTGAAGTAGAGTGAAATGAGGACAACTGGTGTTTCAATGTCATCCGATAGAATTGCAATCTTTAAAACAGTTGTGGGCAGAGCAACTGTAGTAGAATTAAAGTTGAAGACTCTCTGCAGCAGCAGCACACAAAGCATTCAAAGCCATGACTTTCACAGTGCCACGCTCTTACTAGTGTGCACCATGGATTTGAAAATATGTCTCCATTGTGTTTGTTAGCTATGTGCATATGTCTCCATTGTGTTTGTTAGCTATGTGCATATGTATCCATTGTGTTTGTTAGCCATCTGGATATTTCTCTATTGTGTTTGTTAGCTATCTGAATATTTCTCCATTGTGTTTGTGAGCTATCTGGATATTTCTCCATTGTGTTTGTTAGCTATCTGGACCAGACAGCCAAAATTCACCACTGCAGAAATGCAAGAGTAACAGTGTGTGTTTTTGCGTGCAGGCCTCATCAGTGCGTCACGAGATCATGCTATTGGCCAGCTCTCTGCAGCAAGAAGACACGTGCTGGGAGCAGCGAGTTCGATGCGGTATGTTTTCTAGACGTTCTTGTCTTCGCTATTAATTTGTTTGTTTGTTTGTTAATGGTTATGTACCAACCAAAGGAAGAGCTGCTATTAGCTGCATGCACCCATTTTCAGTATTAACAACCAATCATTGCACCTCGATGTGTACCTGTCTAACAAACCTCTATTATTGTTTGGAGCAGATATGGTTTAAAGAAAAACAAGAGAAAACCGTCTATGGCTGTTTTGTCTAAGGATTTTCTTTGTTATTAAGTTGTATATCTGTTTACGTCTTTCACAAGTACAGGCTAATCATCCAGCTACAGGTTCAGATTCTTTATCGCCAAGGGATATGAGGGAAACGGAAAGCTTTAGGTTGTGATTGTCTCACCTAAAAAAGTAGGGTTGGAGTTACATGACAGCATCCTAGATGTATTGGAAGGGTTGTACAATGCACAAACAATAACATTTTGCTGCCAGGAACATACAAAACCCATTTTATTTCAACAGTCGTAAAGTCATCCATGTACATGATGCCGTTTTTGTGGTATGTTTTCAGTGATGAGACTGTTCCTGACTGGAATGCACATGCAGAGCCCCATCATCATGGAGAGCATCACCCTGCCGTGTCTGCGCATCCTGCAAGGCCTCATCAAGCAAGACCTTGTCACCTTCCTCGGCAAGAAGAGAGTCAGTAACCCCCTTTTATTGACTCGCATGCTTAGCAGTGTCTATGTAGTCCCCCAATATAAAAAAAAAAATTCAAGATTTTTTTGCAAATTTGTGCAAGACGAGTCCCAAAAATGACATTCGTCCAGCATCAGGGTCAATGAAGGTCAAAGTCATCCCAAGGTCACTGTTTTTCTTGACATAATACAACTTTTGCTGTAGTTTATTTGATATTACATGAGTGTATTTTGAACCGGAGGTCAAGGTCAAGAGCATAGAAAGATCCAAGTTGGTATTACTTTGCATTGTAATGCCACCGTTTCATTTTGTTTTTTTTTGGGCACTAATTTTCATGTTAAACATTGTGAGTTCCTTATGGAGCATGTGAGTCATATGGGCTTTGCCTTTCTAGTTTAGGCATATATTTATCGTCCTTATAAAAGATTTCTTTGTAGACTTTCAAATGCAGGAAACTCACAGTTGATTATCTTTAAATTGAATATCATCAGTGTTAACTTTCTTATTATTGCATCAGGACACGACAGTTTTTCCTTTCCCTTTTGAAGGACTCGTGACAATAAGTTTCCTTTTCATAATGGATTTTTGAAGATAAAACAATTAATAATAATAATAAGAAGAAGAATATTAATAATGGATGCTACATACATGCTTTTTTCCAAATTACCCGTCAGGCTCCAAGCAAGGCAATCTGTACCTACTACATATACATTGACATATTTCACCCACTGTGACATACACAACAAACACACTTCTATCACTTAAACATGTGGTGTAAAAGGAGGGAGATCGCTATTAGAAGATGGGAGGGAAATCAAATTTTATTTATAAAATTAAAAATTGACTGCATACAATACCTTTATTGAAGGGAGGGAGGAAGCCGGAGTACCTGGGGAAAACCCTTGGAATTGGCAGTAAAAGCCAGCGTATCTACTGAAATTAGAGAGAAAGCAAATTAAGGGCATCGGTAATAGGGAAAGGCAGCAGTGAAATCTGTCAAAATGTCTTACTGGCTATGCACCAGCACACCGCCTCTATCTGTCCAGCCAACCGTCCATCAGTCTGTCATGTTCTTCATCAAAGTTATTTAAACCTGCTGACTGTGTCTACCAGGAGGAGTTTGAGCCATCGGAGGGGCAGACGACCAGATTCCACATGGATGTGAAACGCTGGCTGGAGGGAGATTCCAAGTACGCTTTTACCAACTGGAAGAAACGACTGCCTGCCAAAGGTTGGTTTTTATCAGCGCTTTTGACTGTTAGTTTTACCATCAGAGCTTTTGACTGTTAGTTTTACCATCAGAGCTTTTGACTGTTAGTTTTACAATCAGCGCTTTTGACTGTTAGTTTTACAATCAGAGCTTTTGACTGTTAGTTTTACCATCGGTGCTTTTGACTGTTAGTTTTACCATCGGTGCTTTTGACTGTTAGTTTTACCATCAGCGCTTTTGACTGTTAGTTTTACAATCAGCGCTTTTGACTGTTAGTTTTACAATCGGAGCTTTTGACTGTTAGTTTTACAATCGGATCTTTTGACTGTTAGTTTTACAATCGGAGCTTTTGACTGTTAGTTTTACAATCAGAGCTTTTGACTGTTAGTTTTACCATCAGCGCTTTTGACTGTTAGTTTTACAATCAGCGCTTTTGACTGTTAGTTTTACAATCAGAGCTTTTGACTATTAGTTTTACCATCGGTGCTTTTGACTGTTAGTTTTACAATCAGAGCTTTTGACTGTTAGTTTTACCATCGGCGCTTTTGACTGTTAGTTTTACCATCGGTGCTTTTGACTGTTAGTTTTACCATCCACGCTTTTGACTGTTAGTTTTACAATCAGCGCTTTTGACTGTTAGTTTTACAATCGGAGCTTTTGACTGTTAGTTTTACAATCGGATCTTTTGACTCTTAGTTTTACAATCGGAGCTTTTGACTGTTAGTTTTACAATCAGCGCTTTTGACTGTTAGTTTTACAATCAGAGCTTTTGACTATTAGTTTTACCATCGGTGCTTTTGACTGTTAGTTTTACCATCAGCGCTTTTGACTGTTAGTTTTACAATCAGAGCTTTTGACTGTTAGTTTTACCATCGGTGCTTTTGACTGTTAGTTTTACCATCGGTGCTTTTGACTGTTAGTTTTACCATCAGCGCTTTTGACTGTTAGTTTTACAATCAGCGCTTTTGACTGTTAGTTTTACAATCGGAGCTTTTGACTGTTAGTTTTACAATCGGATCTTTTGACTGTTAGTTTTACAATCGGATCTTTTGACTGTTAGTTTTACAATCGGAGCTTTTGACTGTTAGTTTTACAATCAGAGCTTTTGACTGTTAGTTTTACCATCAGCGCTTTTGACTGTTAGTTTTACAATCAGCGCTTTTGACTGTTAGTTTTACAATCAGAGCTTTTGACTATTAGTTTTACCATTGGTGCTTTTGACTGTTAGTTTACCATCAGCGCTTTTGACTGTTAGTTTTACAATCAGCGCTTTTGACTGTTAGTTTTACAATCGGAGCTTTTGACTGTTAGTTTTACAATCGGAGCTTTTGACTGTTAGTTTTACAATCGGATCTTTTGACTGTTAGTTTTACAATCAGAGCTTTTGACTGTTAGTTTTACAATCAGAGCTTTTGACTGTTAGTTTTACCATCAGCGCTTTTGACTGTTAGTTTTACCATCAGCGCTTTTGACTGTTAGTTTTACAATCAGAGCTTTTGACTGTTAGTTTTACCATCGGTGCTTTTGACTGTTAGTTTTACCATCGGCGCTTTTGACTGTTAGTTTTACAATCAGCGCTTTTGACTGTTAGTTTTACAATCGGAGCTTTTGACTGTTAGTTTTACAATCGGATCTTTTGACTGTTAGTTTTACAATCGGAGCTTTTGACTGTTAGTTTTACAATCAGAGCTTTTGACTGTTAGTTTTACCATCAGCGCTTTTGACTGTTAGTTTTACAATCAGAGCTTTTGACTGTTAGTTTTACAATTAGAGCTTTTGACTGTTAGTTTTACAATCAGCGCTTTTGACTGTTAGTTTTACAATCAGAGCTTTTGACTATTAGTTTTACCATCGGTGCTTTTGACTGTTAGTTTTACCATCAGCGCTTTTGACTGTTAGTTTTACAATCAGCGCTTTTGACTGTTAGTTTTACAATCGGATCTTTTGACTGTTAGTTTTACAATCGGATCTTTTGACTGTTAGTTTTACAATCAGAGCTTTTGACTGTTAGTTTTACAATCAGAGCTTTTGACTGTTAGTTTTACAATCAGAGCTTTTGACTGTTAGTTTTACAATCAGAGCTTTTGACTGTTAGTTTTACAATCGGAGCTTTTGACTATTGGTTTTGCAATTGGGTCTTTTGACTATTCACTTTTTTTTGGTTGGTAAGTTTTGTCCAATGCTGGTGTTTCATGCAAACCATTTATTAGGGCCAAAATAAAGGCATCACTGCTTGGGCTAGAGGTGATACATGAGCAGATAGCCTGAAAGTTTTAAGCATATTCTCTTTCAGTGGAAAAATCACATTGAGTGGTTGGTTGTCAGTTGAAGTGCTTGAAAGTTGAATGTGAACTTTTTTGGGACTAATTTTACATTAAATGTAAGAAAATACTGCAGTAGTCTACCTTTATAGTCATGTGACACAATACATGCCTAATGATTTTTCTATCACAGAATGCAATTTTTGTATGAAATTCTTCCATAATTGAACTGTGAATAAATCCTTAAGGTCCATCTTAATTGGAAGGTCTGTGGAGGTTCACAAACCTTTGTTTCGAGGTTCTCACATCCAGGAACCTAGGTTTGGGATCTGAGAAACTCCCCTCCACCCCTCCACTCCCCCTCCCGAAAGGTTTGTGAATCTCCATGAACCTTCCAATTAATACAGGTCTTTAGATCACTTGCATGATACACTGTTCCTGTGAATTAGGTCTATTTGTGTATTGTTGGTATGATTTATTTAACATAGTGTAGTTTCATTGCCCTCTTATTTTGTCACTTTTACATGCATCTGTATTTGATTGTAGATTATTAATTTCTTTATTCAATGATGGTAGTGTATGTGAACGCAGTGACGGCCACCGAGAGCGAAGAGAAGACCAAAGAGCGCAAAGCAGTCAGGGCCCGCTACTTGCAGGAGAAGTACGTGGAGCGGTGGCGCCAGCGCATGTGGCACATGACGGAGCAGCCTGTCAGCCTGATGCAGACCACCTGGATCCACACCGCCATCTTCTCCCCCTCTTCCCGCACGGCCCGGACCACGGCCTGCAGCGTGGTTGAGTCCATCTCCCAGGTGTCCTCTCACCGCAAGGACGTCATTGACATGCTCACTGGGTCAGTGAAGTTTGGAAGTGTGGGTGGAGGGAGAGGTGGAGGAGAGAGAGAGAAGAGGAGAAAAGTTGTGGGAGGGGAGGGGTGGGTGACAGGAGAGAGAACGTATGTTTGTAGACAGGGATGTGTGGTGGAGAAGAGAAACCGTGTGTTTTGTATTGTGTAAGCTTTTATATTGAATGTGTGTGAGAGTGCTTTGTTCTCTGTGCGAGTATGTGTGTGTTCATTAGGTTGGGTGCTTTAGTTGGTTGGTGGTGAAAATCTGGTCACAGGTAGGATTAAATGGAAAGCAGTTCTGCCTACAGCAGCCACTCTCAGGAACATTCCTCATTGAGTTATTTTTTTATTTATTGATGCATTTATGTTTTCATCTTCGGTTGTTTAAATGTATTTGTAAATTTTGAGATGCAGGCGTCTATTTATTTATTAATCTTATTTATTTCTTGTAAAAATTTCTTTGTTTGTTTATTTTAAAAAAATGGGGGGGAGTTGCAGTTGCCTATTTATGTATGTATGTATTTATTTTTTTAAAATATTTTGTGGTGCAGATGCCTGGAACAGGTAGGCAGGAGTGGAGAGTGTGCCAATGAATTTCTGAGTCTGTACAAGCGTCTGATAGCACCGGCACACTGGAAGGTCTATTTGGCCATCAAGGGGGTCCTACAACGTCTTGGCACTCTCATCACTAAGGTAACACTTTATTTTTTTCATATTCACAGATTTCCATATTAGACTTCTCTGCAGTCTAATCATAGAGCCCTGGGTTGGAACAATATTGTGTATCTCTGCATTTTTTGAATAGTGGACTTTACCTTTGATGAAAGCGGTCCGGGGAGCAATTTTCCTCCTACATTAAGGATGCAAGACTGGAAGCGCTTAGCATTACCCCAGAAGCTGATACTTTGAGTGGCCCATCGACCAATGTTTCCCGTTTTATTGAAAACTGGTTCATGGATCAAACTAAGGGAAATTTAAATTGTGTTTATGTTGATTTCGATTATTTCTGGGTTTGATTTTCTTTGAATTTTGTTGTAGTGGTGGATTTACAATGCTGGTTTATATTATGGGGAGTTTTGTTGGTTGGTTGTTTTATTAACGTTTTCTTCATGGAAATGATAATGAAAACAAATTTTTGTTCTTGCCCCTAAACACAATCAAATGAACTTCTTTTTTAATATGATAGTTATGTATCTTTCTACCCTAGCATTCAACTAAGTTTTAGAAAATTAATGTAGAGGCATTATGTTGTTGTTATTGTTTTCAAATCCTGTCTGTGGATGAAATAAAACGGTAAACAGTTAGCAGTCAAAGTTTACAATAATGAGAAACAAATGAACCAAACGTACTGATTGTTGCTGCTCAACCCAAGAAGAAGAAGATAAAACAATGAAAATTTGCTTGCAAAAACAAAACAAAACAGTACAGTACAAAATGTTCTTCCTATCCTATCCTATCCTGTCCCGTAACCCGAAGGTTGTAGGGGCACCACAGATGATCGTTTAACCAGCATACTCCATCTTTCTCTGTCCTCAGCAGCACTGATGGCTTCGCTCAGTGTCAAACCAGTCCATTCTCGAATGTTGTCCTCCCACCTCTTTTTTGGTCTCCCTCTTCTTCTACCTCCTTGCACTGTGCCTTGCAGATTAGTCTTTGAAATGTTCTTCATCAGGCAAAATCCAATCCTGCGTGTATTTACAGGAGGTGGAACACCTTCAGCACTTGGAAGAGACCACTCTAAGCTCCGACCTGGCACAAGGCTACGCCCTGAAGTCTCTGGTGGAGCTGCTGTGGCTTTTCGTGGAAAACGAGCGCATCAAGCAGCACTACAAGAACAAGCTGGTGGGCTTCATCCTCAACGGCTACCTCTCCCTGCGCAAGCTGGTCGTGCAGCGCACCAAGCTGATTGATGAGACTCAGGAGAGGCTGCTGGAGTTGCTGGAAGAACTCACCACAGGTAGGGATACGTCTGTGAATGCGAATACTTTATTATCTCAACAGACAAAGTCCATTGTGGTGCTAAAACAGTACTTACAAATATACAACAACAAAACAAATATATATATATTGTTTATTGTAGTAAAATGGGGCCCAAAATGGGTTGCTCAAATCTTTTATTTTATGTTATGAATATCTTTCCCTTGTTTGTATTTGAAGTGTGGTAGAATGGTGGTGTTTTTTTTCTTCAAAGTTTGGAAGGAGAATAAGTGGTGTTAAAATGTCACCCCATGGATCCCAACCTTTGATGAGGTTTTCAATCCTAATGTCACCCCATGGATCCCAACCTTTGATGAGGTTTTCAATTATGCCTACCCGTACGGAATTTCAAGGTCAAGGTCACTGGAGATGTCTAAAGTCAGTTTGTATAGGTATTTTGAAGTGTCCTTGACCCTAAACTAGGAGAGATATAAAGTCCAAACTTGCTGTATTTAGAGCTGATAGATTGATCTTTCATATATTTCCATTTTTTGCGTTTATCTTGAAGGTCAAGGTCATTTAAGGCCTTGCAAATACTTTCAAAAAGAGGTAATTGTAATGTGGAATGGCTCTATTTAACCCTTAGTATGCAACAACATTGAGTTATTTGATCATACATGAGCATGAGAGATCACGTGAATGTCAAGGTCATCTCAACGTTAAGGTCTCTGAAGGTCAAGATCATCCCAAGTTGTTTTTTTTGGCAAAATACAAGTTTTGCTGTATTTTTTTTTTATATTACATGAGGGTATTTGGAGCCGGAGGTCAAGGTCACCTGAAGGTCAAGAGCATGGAAAGATCAAAGTCGGTATTAATTACTTTAATTTTAATTCCACCGTTTCATTTTTTTTTCTCTGCAGTAATTTTCATGTTAAATATTGAAAGTTCCATAAGGAGCCCTTCTAGTTTCCATTGCCATAGACTGATATACAATCACAAATCTGTTTGAAAAAGCAAGTACATGCAAATAAACGTGAGACAATGAAAGGACATGTATAAAGCTTGATAGACTGTTTTTGTCCGCAAACTACTACTACTGCTGCTACTACTACTGCTACTATTACTATTACTGCTACTATTACTACTACTACCACCACTAGTACTACTACTACCACCACTACTGCTGCTGCTACTACTATTACTACTACTACTACTGTTGCTGCTACTACTACTACCACCACTAGTACTACTACTACTACCACCATTACTGCTGCTACTACTATTACTACTACTACTACTGTTGCTGCTACTACTACTACCACCACTAGTACTACTACTACTACCACCATTACTGCTGCTACTACTATTACTACTACTACTACTGTTGCTGCTACTACTACTACCACCACTAGTACTACTACTACTACCACCATTACTGCTGCTACTACTATTACTACTACTACTACTGTTGCTGCTACTACTACTACCACCACTAGTACTACTACTACTACCACCATTACTGCTGCTACTACTATTACTACTACTACTACTGTTGCTGCTACTACTACTACCACCACTAGTACTACTACTACTACCACCATTACTGCTGCTACTACTATTACTACTACTACTACTGCTACTACTACTACCACCACTAGTACTACTATTACTACCACCACTACTGCTGCTGCTGCTGCTGCTACTACTACTACTACTACTACTACTACTACTACTACTACTACTACTACTACTACTACTACTACTACTACAGTTGAAAATCACAGTGTTAATTTGCTGTTGTTTGCATTTTTCACAGGAACGGAGTCGGAGACCATAGAGTTCATGTCCGTGTGCATTCAGACCGTGCACAAGTACCCTCTGGACGACTACAGGTCCCCTGTCTTCATCTTCGAACGCCTGTGCAGCATCATCTATCCCGTAAGTTAGCTCAAAACTATTGGCAATGTTTTTTAATATTGGCTGTTTTCTATATTGGCTTCTTTTTTGTCAATATTGGCTGTGTTTTTTATATTGGCTTTGTTTTCTGTTTTTTTCTTGTTTAGGTTAGAGTGTGTGAGTTTAATTGTATTTCCAGACTTGTGAAACTATTTTGATTTAGTCCGGAATTAGAATGAGCCAAAATGTCTGCCTGTCCGTCAGTTGGTCTGTCGCACGCGATATCTCAACATCCACTGAACAGGTTTCGTTCAAACTTGGTAGGAACATTGCCAGGGTTAGTGTCAAGCTTTCCACACCATTCATATTTGCTGTATTTCGAAGGTCAAGGTTGCTGGGGTCAATTCTTTGAATAATTTATTATGTATCTTCAAAATGGCTAATGATTTTTGGTATACAGGTCTCATGGCCATTCATTCTGTGACAATCTGACTTGTAACCAACCCAAAACCGTGCCCTCAGCACCTCTGTTCTTTTATTCTTTTTCATTTTTTTTCATTTTTTGGAAGGGGGAGGTGGGGGGCTATTTTTATTTCCCATAACTATGCAAATATTTATATGATGAAAAGATGAAAAAAGGGACTCTTTTTGTCATTTGCCAACAAGGTCTTTATCATTTTGATAAGATTGTTTTAAAAAGAAGGGAAAAAAAGGATATTTTGATAATGCAAAGTTTGTATTATATCCTTCTACTTTTATAGAGTGAAATAAATAAGTGGATAAATAAATAAACTAAATACAGGTATAGAATTAATTAATTAAATACCTAAATTAAAGATATAAATTGAATGCACCTATAAAATAACTAAGTATATAAATTATTGTGGGTTTTTTTTTCCAGGAGGAGAATGATGTGAGCGAGTTCTTCATGATACTGGAGAAGGATCCCCAGCAGGAGGATTTCCTACAAGGCAGAATGCTGGGCAACCCGTACAGCTCCAACGAGCCTGGCCTGGGGCCCCTCATGCGTGACGTCAAGAACAAAATCTGCCAAGGTCAGCCTTAACCCAGTACCACTTGGGCCAGTTTTGAACTTCCTCTTATTTAGTACTCATCGCAAGGGATGGAACTCGGCAAAATGTTCACACCTCGCTCAGAAAAGAAAAACAATTAAAATACAAAATGGGGATTTACACCTGTTTTTAAATGTGATGAAAAATACCACCAGATGTTGAATGTTCACAATTTGTGTTTAAAATGTAAGGTTGGTACAGGAAATTCACACAAAAAATACAAAGGCAACAGTTTCATATTTTCACAAATGTCTGGATCAGAACTCCTTTTTTTAGGGCTATTGTTCAGCAAAGAGGTCACAAAACAAGCTGTTATATATTAAAAGCACAAGACATGCTGATCCTAAAGGAAATAAAATTAACAAAATGGAAGAAGAAAAAAAAGGAAGAAACAGTGTAATAAAAATGTGACTGAAAAAAACTATGTTTCTTTTGACTATCAGTAGAAGAAAAGACCAATGAAGAAAACATTTAGGCCTACTGATAGTCAAAAGAAACAGAAAGGAGAAACAAACTGTACAGCTTTGGTGTCTTCTTTACCCATTAGGACGTTGACTTAGGTACTATAAACCATGACTAAATGACAGATCATCTGTCGGTCAGTTCTGTGAGTTCTGCTCATCGTCAAAACTGTCAAAATCAAGGTGATTTGGGGTTACTGTTAACTCCAAGTCAACATCAGACACCTCTCCTTTCGCTAATCCTTCTGGTGTAAAGCCCATAAAGTCATTGTTATTATAACTTTCACCGATAATTGAACACCATATCTTCCTCCATCTTTGTGACACCCAAAATTGGGCCAAAATCTTTCTGGTTTTAAAAAAAATCGCCATGAAAACAAAAATCACCTATTGCACTTTGTAGATGTAACAAAAATGTAAACCAGAAACGGACGTTTTTAACGGGATACATTTTAAAGCGATGCATTGTGGTTGACCGTTGCTAGACAGTTATGACGGGTTAGACTAGTTCGCAGGCCTGAACGGGCCTTGCGAGGAAACAAATGCACTGAACCCGCAGGCCTGAACGGGCCTTGCGAGGAAACAAAGGCACAGAACCCGCAGGCCTGAACGGGCCTTGCGAGGAAACAAAGGCACTGAACTGGCAGGCCTGAACGGGCCTTGCAAGTGGCAAAGGGTTAAGTAGTGAAGAGATATTGAGGATGCTGTCATTAAGCCCCAGTCCTGTTATCTCTAGGCCAGACACCTACCACCCGGTGTCCTACAAAAACTTTTGGTCTTTTTAGTCCCAAGCAGTCTTTACAAACTATGTGCAGATGTATACATGTTGTACCACCATATGTCCTGTGTATTTTGCTCCTCCTTTATCTCCCCCACCCACTCTCTGTTATCCCTAAACCCCATGTATATTTAAAAATGCTGTAAAATCCGTTTATCACCAATGGATTTAAGGAATTGGGCAGAGCTGGAAAGGGGAGGTGAGAATTGGAACTGATCCGTGTACAGGTTTTTACAATTCATGCAGCTCTGTTATGTGTGAACACTGCATCTCTGTGTTATTACATTGTAGTTGTATTGGGTGGTAACCAATGATGTTTGTTTTCTGTGACCAGATTGTGAGCTGGTGGCTTTGCTGGAGGATGATACAGGAATGGAGGTGAGTGGCGAGTTATGTCGCAGTGCGAACGATCAAATAATCGATATACTCATTCCTCAGTTTTGTGGGCGGAAAAGGCGCTTAAGGTCAAAATCTTTCTGAATGTTTGGGTGGAAAATGCATTTTGTGCATGCGTGAACTGAACTGTTGGGTGTAGAGATCTTTGGAAACCATCTTTCTAATGACAGTTCACGTTCCCAAATGTTTTGTTCCGAATAATTTTGATCTCTTTGCCCTTTCTGGTCGTTTCTCAACCAAAAATATGGATGAAATTGCTCAGAAATCACCCCACTAGCTCAGGGTGGCCTGTTTGAAGTAAAACTTTAGAGAAACGTTAACATTAATGTGAGCAGACGTCAACATTATTGTGTTGTTTGGTGTGTGCAGCTGCTGGTGAACAAGAAGATCATTAGCCTGGATCTCCCTGTCAAGGAAGTCTACAAGAAAGTCTGGCTCCCTGAACATGGAGAGGTAAGGGAATGGATAAATTAAAATTTTATCTCTAAATTTATTATTAATAAGCATACTTACCATGACTCACTAGTGCAATGTTTATGACGTTGCTAGGGCGCGTGCCTTTCTAACGGAAGTAAACAAAATACAACAGTCATAGAGTTGCTTCCCCTGACCCACACTCCCCGTGTCTTTCGTGCCATACCATGCGTCAAAGCGCTCACAGCAAAGGACAGTATAAATCATTCCTTATTTTGGAACTGCGGGGAGGTGGGAGGGACATAAAAGTGAGTCATGGTAAGTATGCTTATTAATAATAAATTTAGAGATAAAATTTTAATATTAATGTCGCATACTCTACCATGACTCACTAGTGCAGATTAGCACGAAAAGGACGGAGGGAAGCAACTTACCTGAATCAGGCTGAGGAAGTGGACAAGGACTGCTGGGCAGCAACCACAGAACGGACCCCAAAGGAGCCATCCTCTCTGGTACGGCGAGTGTCTCGCAGATAGAAGCTAATGAAAACATCGGAAGAGCGCCAGTAAGCCGCATCCAACACAGATTCCATGCGGATAGAATGTTGAACGGCCAGGGAGGATGCCCATGCCCTGATCTCATGCGCTCGAGCCGAAGAGAGGGGAATAACAGAGCTGTAATCCCTATTATTGCTCTCCGACAAGTGAACGTAAGCCCGACGAATTACTGTCGCTATCCACCGGGCGAGAGTAGGTTTTGCGATATCTTTAGAAAACCCGGGGTTGCAGGAGAGAAACAACCTCCTCTTCCCCGCCGAACGGAAAGGTTTAGAACGCTTCAAATATGCACGCAAAACCCTAACCGGGCATTTAACCAGATCCGGATCCCCTGGACGCAGGAGATGAGAGAGGGGGCGAATAAACACCACTGGGTAAGGATCGCCCGGAACTTGATTCTTGGCCAGAAACTCGGGCAAGAAATGAAGGGACACCGAACCATCATGCTCAAAAGCGACGTCAGCCGGAAGGCCAGAGAAAGCATGAACCTCACTACAGCGTCTCCCAGACGCGAGAGCGACCAAAAAAACGGTTTTAAAAGTCAAATCCGAAAACGAGGCAAAACGTAAAGGATCGAAAGGAGATTTCTTAAGAAAACTCAAGACGAGAAAAAGGTCCCAAGCCGGAACCCGGCGGGGCAACCGCGCCTGCCTTAGAGCCACTCCTCTAATAACATCACCGACGACACGGGAAGAACCACGAGGAGTCCAACCTAGTTGAGCAAGAGTGGTCCGAATGGCGGAACGACGTACCCGAAGAGAGGAAGCCGAAAGCGCCACACTGGAGGCCAAAAATGCCAAATGGTTGGCTATCTGGATTTCAGAGGGAGAACAAGGGTCCACCCTAGCCGCGGAGCACCACTCGACCCAACGCCTCCAATGGGAGGAATAAACTCCCCGCGTGGAAGGCCAGTGTGCCTCCTCCAGGAGAGAAAGAACCTCAACAGAAGCCCCGGAACCCCGAAGAGACCTCCGGACAACAGCCAGACGAGACGAAAGAGAACGCCGGAGATGCCCTGTGGGAACACGGGCCGCAGCAGAAGCAAAACCGGCCCGAGAACAAGGAGAATGAGGAACCCTAGGGGAAGACGAAGAAGAACTGGGAAGAAGCCCCGATGTGGCCAAAGGGGAACCACAAGAAAGAGAAACGGGTATCGTCTTATGAACCCCCTGAGGACCTGAGGAAGGAGAGGGAACGGAGGGGGAGGGGAAGCCACCAACCCCCTCCAGAAGAGGAACAGGAAACACACCGCCCAGGGTAGACAGACCAGGACTGGCGACACAAACTGGGACAGCCGGAAGTAACGAATGGAGAAAGGACGATAAAGAGGAGTGAACCACACTGCCTGAACTGGTTGAGGAGCCGAGGGGGACAGAAAAAGACCCCGAGGCTGGAAGAGCAGAAAACGATTGAGGAGCCGAAAAAAGGAGGCCCTGAGCCGAAGGCTGAAAGGGCAGGACCGCAGGAACTGAGACAAAAGACCGGGAACGAAAACAACGAGCGCCACGAAAACGCGCCCGAGAGCCGACCCCGCAAAAACGCAAGGGCTGCGAGACAGCTCGCAGAGAAGGACGAAAAACCGGAAACCGAGAAGGAGCAAAGGGGGCTGAAACACACCCCCTTGAAGCTGGAACCCCGACCGAGACACCTCTTACATCCAGCTGAGTGCGGAGGGAAGAGCAGGCCAAGCAGGAAACTGGCGAGCCCAGCCACCCGCACACGGGAAAAGAACAGCTGGGGGGTGGACAGTCGGGGACAACTATTGGGGGAAACCCCCACTCGGCTGAGGCCTGCGGCCTACTCTACCCCTGCCACGGGAAGAGGAAGCACTACCTCGCCGACCCTGAGAAGAGGGAACAGGGTCCGAGCGACCCCGACCTAAGTCCAAAGAGGAGCGGAACGAACGAGAACCGCGACCATCTTTAGTAAAGGAAGGAGGGGCCTTCTGAGTAGACTGAGCCCAGAAGGAGAAAACATCAGATTTGGCCCGCTCCGACTCCTCACGAACAGCCGCGCGAACGTAAGGACCAAAAAGAGAGTCGGGCACCAAAGGTCCCACCCGAAGCGAAGAGGATAAGTGCGGAGGCAAATGGGACGCCGACCGAAGAAAGGCGTCACGACGAGTAAGAAGCAGGTTAACATAGGCGATAGCCTGAGATTTGCAACCCTGGACGATCGAGGTATTGAGGGCCTGCAACAAAGACCGAACCGCAGGAACCGACACGTCGTCCCGAAATTCCTGCTCTGAAAAAAGAGCAGAGGACAGAACAGCAGTGAGCGCGTCAGCCAAAGAAGCACACTCCAGAGACCGAATAAGAGACTCCTCTATCTGGGCCATCCCTCTGACTGAGACAGGGGCCGACAAAGGAGGGGAAGGCCTCTGGCCCCTGAAAAGAGCAAGATCATCCTGAGAAACCGGGAGCAACGATTTCGGAAGAAACGACCGCGAGTGAAACTTCCGATGGGCACTACCCACAGAGGAGGAACCCACAAAAGAGCCCAACAAGGAAGCTCGAGGAAAGTGAGGCACGTCCTCAATCGAAGAGGAAGAGGCCTCGCCCTCTCTAAGGCCTCTAGCCTTGGAAAGGGCCCAATCCACAAAAAATTTAACGCTAGGAGATTCCTTAAAGGCCAGTGAAGTCTCAGTAGACTCGGCGGAAGCGAGAGCCTCGCCCAAAAAGGACTGGAGGAGAGGCTGGCCTGAAACTGACACCTCCTCCACCACCTGCGGACAAAAAGCCGCTGCTAGCTGCAGGGCCTCTTTGAAAACCGCATCAGGAGACAAGGACTGGCGGTCAGAACCGTCCAAGTCCACCGGATCCGAAGAAGAACCAGACAAACCAGGATCGTCCCGACAAGGATCACAAACATCAGGAGTAAGCATCACTAAATCATCAGGGGCCAACAGCAACCCAGAATCAGTGAAACTGGAAACTGGAGTCTGGGCCACCAAGTGTGCCCCGCCCAAACCAGAAGGTGGCGTACTGAAGGGCACCGAGAAACGAAAGGCGGAATCACCGCCAGCATGCGATCCGGAAGAAGGCAACGAAAACATCGTACCGTCAGAACCGGAAACCGGCGCCCCCGACCCACTGGCATAGACCGAAGGGTGAACAGGGAAAGCTTGACCCAGACCGGGAACTAACGAGGGCCACGGGTGAACCGGACCCCCCGAACCGGAAACCAGAGCCCCCACCCCACGACCGGCAGCGGAAGTGGTAAACAAAGGGGGATGGAAGGGAGAAGCCAAACCGGAAACGGGAGAAGGTGACGAGTGTACCGTACTCCCCGCACCGGAAACCAGAACCCCCGCCCCACGACCGCAAGCGGAAGTGGAGGGCAATGGAGGCTGGAACAGGGTGGTGATGGACAGACCCGGCGAACCGGAAGCCACACCCCCGTCGTAGCTGGACGTAACACTGCGAGCAGTGTTTTTAAAGTCTCAAGCTCGACATTAGCCAGAATTTCCGACTCGCACTGAATCCCGCAGGAAACAGCTGAGAAGGCTTCGGCAGGTAGCTTGTCCGGCCGTGCCGGGGCGTCCCTGCCGGAAAAAGTATGTGGTCCTAAACTAGAGCGACCATCTTTGTGTCTCTGGTCGTTATTCCCGACCAGAAACGGCTCCAAGGTCACTTCTGGCAAGACCAAGGAGCCACCCCTCACCTCTCTCTCTCTCTCTCTCTCTCTCTCTCTCTCTCTCTCTCTCTCTCTTTTACCCTTGCAAAATAAAATTGTTATCTTATCTTATCTCTCTCTCTCTCTCTTTCTCTCTCTCTCTCTCTCTCTCTCTCTCTCTCTCTCTCTCTCTCTCTCTCTCTCTCTCTCTCTCTCTCTCTCTCTCTCTCTCTCTCTCTCTCTCTCTCTCAGCAGCACGCCATCCTTTTTTTTCCATGTTGACACATCCACACATACTCACATGTGTACATACACACTAAATAATCCGTCAATGCATAAGTAAATACATAATAATCATGTTTACATTAACTTGCACATGCACACACACTCATGCGTAATGAATATATAATGAATACCTAGAATATACATTTATCCAAATATCCATTAATGCAGAACAACAAACATTCATTACATTGACCATAACCATGTACACACATACACATAGCCTTTGTCCATCACATGCCACCTGTACCATAAAGTCCATCAACTAATATAGATAAGATATACCACTTGTGTGACGATGGTTTTTGATCGTTTCAGGGTGAGCCCATGCCCATAGTCTACCGCATGCGAGGCCTGCTAGGCGACGCCACGGAGGACATGGTGAACTCCTTGGAATCAGGCAGTGGTTAGTATAGCGTTGTTTTTTTAACGTAACGACTTCATTGACAGCAGGTTCTTTACAGTGTTGTAATACCTGACAGTTTTATGTAGTCAAGTCACGTCAAGTCAAGGCAACTCAACACAGCTTTAGTTCTCAAAACAAGCGAAGACTGGGTGTGTCCCAGTGTTAATGGAAGATTGCAAAATTACAAATCAGATCAAACCTGGCAATTATAAGGAGGCAAGTGCCCCTGCGGACACTCACCGCACATACTGACTACAGCAGTTGCACACGTGTTGTTGACATTTGACATTGTTTTGTACACACCAACTCTTTAGTCTCCCTCCTATCCCCACCCCCACCCCCACCCCCGTTCTACAGCTAATAAACAATGTTATTATAACAGTCAAATTATAATTTTAACAATAAAAATAAACTGAAATGAATCAGCGACAGTGACTTTGTAATTAGAAAAATCACAATCCAAATAAACTGAAATAAATAAATAAAATGTCTTTCGTTGACTGTTGGAACAGCTCAGACTGTTTAAGGTTTAACAATAAACCAGTGATTATCCTAGGTATTTTGTCTTTGCTTGTTTTATTTATTTATTTACTTATTTATTTATTTATTTATTTATATTTTATTTGTGTGTACAGAGGAGGACATTGACAAGGAAGCAGTGTTCAAGATGGCAGCTGAGCTAAAAGAATGTGGAGGATTGCCAGTGATGTTGGAAAGGTAATGGCTTGGCCTTTTCTTTTTGTTAACACTATTTATTGTGTATTGTTGCTACCGGTTTCCACTTCATTCATTTTCTGACAATGTATACCTAGGAAAATAAAGAGGTTTTTGAAAATGCATGTTGGGCAGTTGGAATGACTTCGTGAGTTGGGTCCATCGCGAGTAAGTGTGTGCAGTCTAGCAGTTAGCATAGCTTTCATCCTTTGACCCTGGAGACTGTTCATTTATATACACTGTTCATTTATGCAGGAAGATCATGCTGTTGTGTTAGTGGGCTTGTCACTGTTTCTGAAAGGATGCCAATCATTATGCGTGTGTGTTTGTGCAGACTGGCGTCGGTGCGTGACTTGGTGCTGGGGCGTCAGATGATGTGCGTGCTGCTCAAACTGTTCAGCTACGCAGTCAACGTCAAGGTCAACCGCCAGGAACTCATCCGCCCCGAGCTCAATGCTGTTAACATTCTGCTTGGTGCACTCAACTTGGTACACCTTTTTTTCTTGTTTGAGGTTTAGCTTCAATCCTGACGTAGTCCCCATTGTGTTTAACCCTTTTGCTTAGTCTTAGGTACCGAAAAGTATGAAGAACCGTCTACAGTGGACAAGAAAGCACAGGAGAACGGTTGTACATGAAAAAACCACTCTTTTCTAATAATGTTAGCAACTGTTTTACCACACAGCACTGGAAACCAAAAGAGATGGAGTAAGGTGGTCGCTGTTCACAGCAAACGGTGCTTAGACTTGCCAGGGTAGCGAGAGGGAGAAAGTGGGGCAAAAGTAAGCTGTGGCAAGCCTGCTATGCAGTGTTGCCACCCACATTGTCAGTCAGTTTAGGAAAAGTCAATAATACATGTATACAAGCTGCACCTCACATGTTATTTTTTGTGTGTGTTTCTGATATGAAGATACTGTCGCCCTATAATATTATTTCCGGAGAGCAAAACATATGGAGTGAACTTTTGATCTCGTGCTCCGGTATCTTCCGACAAACTGGCAGAGGATTGTGGGTAAAGAGGATGGGAGAGAACATTTACCTGCACCCCAACCGTTGGCATGAAGGTGTAGAGAGTAGAGAAGAAAAATAATACCAGCTTATTGTCCACAAAATGTGGAACCAGATAGCTGCCGTGTATTTATTTATGTTTATTTTTGCCCTGTAGTAAAGTTTAAAGTTTGTAGAATGATGAACAGGCTATTCATGGCCTCGAGTCAAATCGTATGAATATTTTATTTTTTGGGGGTTGGTCATGTTTGCTAATACAGGCACTGTGGGCGGAGCCAGAAGGAGGGACCCCAGCCAGCAAGGGACAGACCATCACTGAGCAAGTCCTCAACATCCTAGAAGTCATCCTGCTGGAGGCCAGTGAGCAGTCTCCTGAACAATACAGCGTAAGTGTAAGTTTTTTTTACCTAACTTGTGATGTTGAATGAGTAAGTGTGATTTTGAAAGGGCAATTTAAAAAAATTAAAAATGTTAATCATGCAGTGCTTGCTATGTTGATATAATAATTATATATATATTTTTTTTGTTCATTTTGTTTTATTTATTTATTTATTTTCAAGTGTTCACTTAGCAGTTGTAATTTCGTAAATCTGGTCATCGACGCATATGGAGTGGGGCCGGGTAGCTCAGTTGGTAAGAGCGTCTTGCTAGTAACCGAAAGGTCGCTGGTTCAAATCCCGGATTGGTCAACGTGTGATCATATTATTTTTAACCCTTTACCAACAACTGGCCCGCTGGTGTCAGTATAAATCGGTCCAGTAGTCACCTATGTGTGAAAGTGTCGTGTGACTATAATCTACAAACAACAACAACAGCATGTGGAAATAAAAAGAGGAAGGGAGGTAATATTAAGATCTTTGCAAGGTTGCTTCCCTTATATCTTGTTTATGCTCATGATTGTGCAATAATATACAATGCGACATAAGTTTGACAAACCTGGACATCTGAGGCCCCATTTGGAGGAACGCAGAAGAAGAAGAAGAAATACAATGCAACTAAGTCTTGGAGTTGGTGAAATAGTAAATGAATTGATAAATGTAAATAAATAACTGGAAAATTCTTAAACAAAATAAATACACAAAAGCAAACGTTTTCAGATCAACTGAAGAAGCTGTTCAAATGTATCAATGAAGTCAATTAATAAAATTAATATAAATATTTATACGCCAATACATTAATTAAACAATACATACATTAAGTAACAGACAAATAAGTAAATAAGCTGGGCTTGCAGGAGTTTTCCAAGATGTGTGGAGACCGTGACCAACTGAAGATGCTGCTGGATCGGATCAACAGCCCCTTTGTTCAGGCCACACCCAGTGTCCGGCAGGCCCTGATGAGGCTGATCCCTTTCCTGGCCTTTGGCGACCCTGAGAAAATGAACGTGCTCATCAACCACTTCCTGCCTTACCTTGACTTTGACAAGTATGCTTTTTGGTGTATTTTGTGCAGTGCAGCAAAATCGCCCCCAAATCAGTGTATCAGTACACCTCATGTTAATCTGATGAATAATAATTAATACAACAACAACCCCCACATCAAAATGTTTGACTCGCATGCGGCAAAATCGTCCCCAAAATCCTTTTTATTTTGTTTACTCACACGCTTGCAGCAGAATCAAATAAAACGTTTTGACTCCCATGAATGCAGACAATGGTATTCACCCCAGAATCTAACTTTGCCCGACTTTTAGCAAACTGCATAAGATAACTCCGAAATAGTCCAAAAAGGATGTTCATGGATAAATATCTACCTGTGTAGATAAACTTTAATGTCGTGAGTTACTCCAAACCTTTGGCAGCTATGCACACTAGACTCGGTATGATGGTTTATCCCCTTGAGAGCTTCAACGCTTATCAGTGATTGAATGACCTCACTTTAGGGTCAAGGTCATGAGAATGATCGCCCAAAATTTAGTGTTAATGATAATGATGCTATAGAATTGCTTCTTGCATATTTAGTAAAAGAGGGTGCTGTACAATGATGATGATGATGATGATGATGATGAAGATATGGATAACAGTTATTATTATTTGAATGTTACTGTTAAGATTGTTGTTTTTGTTCTATTCTTGTTGTAGGTAATGCAAGTGATTTGTGTTGTGTTATGTAGCACGCAGCTACAGTAATGTGCAATGTGTAGAATTGTACGTGGCAGGTTTGACAAAGAACAAGGACAGGATGAGCAGAACCATTTGGATTGTTTCTCCGTCATTGCCAACGGCATCGAGGTATTGGTTGCTTCCTCATCTTTTAGAACCTTTTTTATTTTTATTTTATTCATTCATTTTTTTTGTATTGTTATTTAATTATGTAGAGTTGGGTTGTCACTGCTGAGTAAGCGTTGTAGCAAAATGCAAGTGTAGAGAATCTTTTAATCTGTTGCGTGTTGTGTCTTCTTCAGCCTTTGTACTTGTCTTTTGGATGTAGCGCTTGTCCATATGCAGAACAGCTCAAGGCACTGCTTCTAACTCCAGCCTGCTGTTTCTTTTCCTTCCTCTCTTTCTTGACCTCTGACCTACTCTCGCTTCATCGGCGTGTTTATAGTTATGTTGTCCCGTCGATGAACATCCTGTTTAACGCAGAATGGACCGTACAGTGAAGTACTAATAATGGTCATTAAAAACGATAATGTTTTATTTCACAAAGAAGTGTTGGTGTTCCCTTGCAGAACAATGCCAACGGGGAGAGACTGAAGGATGTGATTTTCGACAACGGGGTGGCGCAGAAAGCGGTGGACTACATTCTCAAACACGCCCCGCAAATCAAGACCATGCTGTCGTAAGTAACATTGACTTTGTTAGCTCTAGGTTTCCTATGAAGGAGAGAAATTGTTATGTTAATGTGTTTGTTGTTATATAGCGCTTTACTGTTCTTGGCGCTGGATGAGGCATGATCCAACTCATGCCGCCAGTTTCTATTCCGTTTCTGTATGAACAGTTTTAAAATGAAATCCATTCTATTTCTAAGAGTTGGAACAGGAAGACTTACACTGTCCCTGCATTGTTTGGTTTTTTTTAATGTGGATAAGCTCCATGCTGGTATTTTGCATTTTTTAAGATATGAGATGTGTGAAAAAATCTAGCATCACAGTCAAATGTTAATGAGAGACATTTGGAGGGGAGATACAACTGTCGGAAGTCCAGTCCTAGCATAGCCGTAGGTGGTAAACAAAGGTAAAGGGCCTTAGCTACAGCTCGGTTGAGCAATATTGAGCCACCTTTGGACAGAAGATCATTTTGATCAGCGCAGTCGACCGGTGCTCTTCACGCAATTATAATTTATTTCTATTGAACTGGCTCAAATAGTAAAGTATTGTTTTTTAAAGAATAGACTGTCATTTGAGAAGGAAATAAAGGTATTGTTTCTTTGGTATCAAATTGATGATGATGATGTAGTCTTGTTTAGCTCAGGTCTCCACAAAAACAGTTGATGCTCATTGCGATAAAAACATCCACAACAAAAAAACAAATAAAAAACATTGGGGAAACAACACCAACCAAAATGATTGTGGAAATGGCCACTAGATGGTGAAAGGAAAGACACACTATCCCACTAGATGGTGAAAGGATAGACACACTATCTACATAATAATCCGGATACGGATTATTGACAGGGTTTGGAATGGAATTTGTTTTGGTTTGAAACATTTGTTGAATGTGTCTAGATCAGACTGCATTTAGAGTGGAGGAAGAGCAAAGGGTGGGGGGTATAGTGGGGGTCATAAGTTGTTTTCTGTATGAAATAATGTATCTGGTCTGCGTGTTGACAGAACGGACTCGGACGTGTGGAAAGAGTTTGTGAGCAAGCCATGTTTGTCGTACGCCCTTCGCATCTTGACTGGCCTCTCCATCAAACACACCAAGACCATCGTCAGTAGTCCTCCGATTTATTTCTAGTTCTTTATGAATTATTTTTTAATTGGAGACGACGTTGTTGAAGGCTAATAAGGTTGATTGTTATGCACCAGACCAGGTATACTGGCAGTGATGATGATGATGATATGGCAAAGGTGATGATTATGGAAAAGTGCATATTGTGTCAGCTTTATACACAAATTAAATGTGCTTGTAAGGAAGTTGTACGTTCCTTGTTTTTGATCATTATGATATTGATAGTTAACAAAATAATAATAATAATAATAATAATAATAATAATAATAATAATAATAATTATGGGATGTATCTGGTGACATTTAAACACCAGTTGTTTTCATTTTTAATGTTTTCATAATTATTGTTATTATTATTGTTATTATTATTGTTATTATTATTTGTGTGAAAACAGAACCTGATAGCGGAGACGTGTGTACCCATACTTCACAAGCTGGAGCAAGTGTCGTCAGACAAACACGTCGGCACTTTGGCTGAAAACTTGTTGGACGCCTTGAGGGACGATCCAGCCGCTGCCCAGAAGGTAATGCTGGCTTCTGTAGAATTTAACACATAAATAAATGAATGTATTTGTAAATTAATAAACACTGAAATGAACTGATAGATTATTTAAAGCATTTCTAGATTGCTTGATGGCTGATCCTGCGACTTTCCAGAGGGCTGCTTTAGAAATGTTAAATTAAATAAATGAATATATTTGTAAGGAAATACGTTTTTGCATCAATTGATATATTGTTTAAAACATGGTGGATGGCTTGAGGGCTAACCCAGCTGCTGCTCAGAATGTAACATCGGTGAATAGTTCGTGCCACAGGGAGTGGATTGTGGTTTTCTGCTACCCAGCGGCAAGTTTGCAAAGTAGTATGTTTGGCTTCATAGTACCATACCACAATATAAGCAGGTCAATAAGTCAGTGGTCAGAGGTGGGAGACTGTGCACAAGCTAATACATTTCTTGTGTTTGTTTGTGATTTTTTTTGTTTTCAGATTGAAGATGTACGACAGGAAACCAAAGCCGAGAAGAAACGTCTGGCAATGGCGGTCAGGAAGAAACACCTGGGATCTTTGGGAATGACGGTATGAAGACTTAAATCTTAATTTAAAAAAAAAAAAAAAAAAGTCGAAACGTGTTCTTGGTAGCCTTATTTTCACTTGTAGAGATTTACCTAATGATGAGGATGATGATGAGTAGTAGTAGTAATGTGCCCACCTGATCTAAACATAGCTGTAGGTACTTTCATGGAGCTACTGAAATGTGCAGCTTTAGGTTGGTACTGTTACATTTTCTCCTATCTGCACTTTGAACCGATTTACTTAGCACAAAGCGCTATACAAATACACTTTACTATTATTATTATGACTATATTATTATTATTATTATTATTATTATTATTATTATTATTATTATTATTATTATTATTATTATTATTACTGTGTTACTTTGCTGTGTTGCAGACCAATGAGAAGGGTCAGGTGACAGTGAAAAGCTCGGTGCTGAAGCAGATGGAGGATCTAAAAGAAGAGACCGGGCTAACATGCTGCATCTGTCGTGAGGGATACCGCTACCAGCCACAAAAGGCCAGTTTGCTCACATGAGATTGTTACTATCAACAATATATATTTGTTCCTTTGGTCTAAACATAGTGCTAGGCACTTGGATGAATACAGAAAATGTGAACTATTAACACACTAACAAAAATTCGTGAACAGTCAAGTATATAAATATAATAAATATATATATAAATATAAAACTAACATATAAAATATAATATTTCTCTTATACATGCAAGTATGGCACGCATGCACTCCCATACATCCCACCACTCATCACCCCCACACATACGTGCATCCACATAACCACGCACTGGATAAAGCATGCTCGCCATATGACAATGCACACAGATGGAACAATTTATTCCAAAATAGACTTGGGGCAACTTGACACTTCACAATGGTGCATAAACAAGGTCAACAATTTGCGATTTAAATGTTGATCCCTTTTGCACTGCTTTGGAATGATCGTTGCTGTCGGCAGGTTGTAAACATCAACTTAGAAAAGATGGATAGAATGCAGAATCGTATTATTCGTCTAATCTGGAAAGTACAAGGCTTATCGCTGGAATATATGTACAGCGTGGCTGTGGGAGTATAATGTCTGCCGCTATTCGCTGTTTCTTTGTCTTCTTTTTGAACTGTGACAATAAGCTGTAAGCTGAACATTATTATCTTTGTAACATGTTTTAATTGTAATAAATATTTAAAGCCTAAATGTCTTCTGAATAATAATAGGCCAAAGGTATTGCTGATTCTCACAAACGTGTGCAATGAATAGCCATTAAAGACGACCCATGGAGAACGTCCAGTCACAACAAATGCGCAAACGATCAAATGTTTGGCGGTGCAGTGAGATACTGCACTACACCTATCTCTATACATTCGCACAGTTACTACCGATTGTCACACGCAGTGCTTGTTGTTGTGCAATAGGTCTGAATACATATGTACTGGAATGAAATGTGTGAGTGTGTGCTGCTGTACCGTGCAGGTGCTGGCGGTGTACACCTTCTCCAAACGTTGCAACCTGGAGGACTTTGAGAACAAGCCACGCAAGTCTCCAGGCTACTCCACGGTGTCTCACTTTAATGTCGTCCATGTTGACTGCCACACCGCTGCCGTCAGGTGATTAGTAGTAGTAGTAGTAGTATTTATTGTTAGTAGTAGTATTTATTAGTAGTAGTAGTAGTATTTATTGTTAGTAGTAGTATTTATTAGTAGTAGTAGTAGTATTTATTGTTAGTAGTAGTATTTATTAGTAGTAGTAGTAGTAGTATTTATTGTTAGTAGTAGTATTTATTAGTAGTAGTAGTAGTATTTATTGTTAGTAGTAGTATTTATTAGTAGTAGTAGTAGTATTTATTGTTAGTAGTAGTATTTATTAGTAGTAGTAGTAGTATTTATTGTTAGTAGTAGTATTTATTAGTAGTAGTAGTAGTATTTATTGTTAGTAGTAGTATTTATTAGTAGTAGTAGTAGTATTTATTGTTAGTAGTAGTATTTATTAGTAGTAGTAGTAGTATTTATTGTTAGTAGTAGTATTTATTAGTAGTAGTAGTAGTATTTATTGTTAGTAGTAGTATTTATTAGTAGTAGTAGTAGTAGTATTTATTGTTAGTAGTAGTATTTATTAGTAGTAGTAGTAGTATTTATTGTTAGTAGTAGTATTTATTAGTAGTAGTAGTAGTATTTATTGTTAGTAGTAGTATTTATTAGTAGTAGTAGTAGTATTTATTGTTAGTAGTAGTATTTATTAGTAGTAGTAGTAGTATTTATTGTTAGTAGTAGTATTTATTAGTAGTAGTAGTAGTAGTAGTATTTATTGTTAGTAGTAGTATTTATTAGTAGTAGTAGTAGTATTTATTGTTAGTAGTAGTATTTATTAGTAGTAGTAGTAGTATTTATTGTTAGTAGTAGTATTTATTAGTAGTAGTAGTAGTATTTATTGTTAGTAGTAGTATCAGTAGTAGTATTTGTATTTATTATTATTATTATTATTATTATTGTTTTTATTATTATTATTATTATTATTATTATTATTATTATTATTATTATTATTATTATTATTATTATTATTATTATTATTATTTCTTCTGGATTTAGTAGTAGTAGTAGTAGTAAATATTACCAGCCTCAGATTTTTATAAGCATCAAGCCAAGGCAGGACATCTTTATTCTTACAAAGACAGTGAAAGGTTGGTGTGTATCAACTTTTCAGCGCCTATGTAAACCTCCAGCTTTTATATTTGGAATGCATCAACAGAAAGTATGTGCAAACGTTTTGCACCCTGCAATAAAACGTTTTGCAGTCACTTTGGTAATCTTTTATTTAAAATAATAATAATAATAATCATAATAATAATAATAATAATAATAATAATAATAATAATAATAATAATAATAATAATATTTGATGGTATTTGCGCATTATTCCTAAATCAGACTCGAAGCATGACGCTCTATAGCCTACATACATGCTCACATGTTACAGACATTCTTAGGTACACAACAAACATATATTCATCACTCAAACATGATTCTTTACTCAAACATGTTCTTCATCTTTTTCCTTTCTTTATGGAAACATTGAGAAAAAATTATCTGTTTTGTAATCATGATTTTGTGTGTGTGTGGGTGGGTGGGTGTGCGTGTGTGTGTGTGTGTGCTGCATTCACTTTATTTCATTAGAATTGTGTCTAAAATTATCTTGACAGTATTGTATTTTTTTAAATAACAGACACGCGAGGGGGAGAGAGGAATGGGAGAGCGCCACACTTCAGAATGCCAACACCAAGTGTAATGGGTTGCTTCCCTTGTGGGGACCACAAGTGCAGGAGTCTGTCTTTGCTGCTTGCCTAGCAAGGTAAGATATACAAATAAATTAAGACCTTTTTGACTTGCATGCTTAGCAATTTTTGACTCACATGCATAGCAGTGTGTCTACGTATTCACCCCGCATAAAAAAACATTTCCAGATTTTTGTAATTCTGTGCGTCTCGATAGTCCAAAAATGACCTTTAAAAAAATATGTCCCTCTGTCTGTCCGCCATCCATATGTCTGTACGTCGTCCATCATCTGTGCAAAACTTGCAAGTGGATTAATATCTCAAAACCTTTTTCAACTATCACAACCAAATTTAGTAAGATGGTGTATTCTCATGAGACCTCATAAATGATTACCGAATGAATGACTTCACTTCAAGGTCTAGGTCACAGAGTCAACATAAAATTTACTTTTTTTCCTTGGTTATTAATATTGAACTTATGATTCTTTGATGCATGATAGATATTAACGAGATGCACATACTTTACACATGTGTTGTTGTTGCATCAATTTTTATTCATCAGATTAACATAAGTTGTAGTGATAAACAAATTACAAATTTGGTCAACCTCACTCCAAAGTCAGTTAATGTAGGTACTTTGAAGTGGCCTTGACCCTAATCTATGAGAGATATAAAGTCCAAACTTGTTGTATTTAGAGATGATATATTGCTCTTTCAGATATGTATTAAGTTTTTGCATTGATTTTGAAGGTCAAGATCATTTTAGGTCTTGCAAAATACAATAAATAGATCAATTTACTTTTTGGAGTGGTTGCTTATTTAACCCATAGTATGCAACAACATTGGGTTATTTGAGAGGCCACATGAAGGTCGAGGTCATCCCAAGGTCATGTTCACTGAAGGTCAAGGTCATCTCATTGTCAAGTGCATAGAAAAATAGAAGTCAGCATTACTTCACATTTTAATGCCACTGTTTCATTTTCTTTTTTATGGGCTCTCATTTTCATGTTAAATATTGCTATTTCCATATAGAGCATGTGAGTTATATGGGCTTTGCCCCTTTAGTTTTTTATCGCATGGGATACCATTTTCTTCAGGCGGAAATAGACAATCAAAATGCTCAAATATTTTGACAAAAACTTCTTCGGAGCTTCAAGTTTAACGGTTTCTTTCAAAAGTATTGTTGAAGCAAGTATAATTCAGCAACCAAGATTACAGGTTTGAACCCTGAGAGGTTTAGGTCTGTTTCTACTGCCAGCAGATTTGTATGTGCAAAGAACTGGCGTGGTCTGTGTCAAATGGTGAAGGCGACTCCAGTTATGAAGTTTTTCCATTTAAAATTAAGCCCTACTGAAGACAGACTGAAAATATTATTTATGGCTCAAAAGCATAGAGCTGGAAGCTCTGGGTTCTTTTGTTTTTGTGTGTGAAGCTTGTGGGATGTAATCTGTTTAATGAAACACCATGAACAGATAAAAGTGAACGTAAAGGGTATATGGTACATATTGTTTGATTTTTAAATTTTTTAAAGTCTAGGGGGAAAAGTAGGGCTTTAGACTGTATATGATTATTTTAGGGGCTGTGTACAGTCATACAAACTGTCCTTTGTGTGCATCTGCAGACACAACAACTATCTACAAGAGTGTACTGGTGTGAGAGACATTGGTTACACCTACACCATCCATGACATCAAGCTGCTCCTGCTGCGCCTGGCTCAAGAACGCTCCTTCAGCGATGAGAGTGGAGGCGGTGGCAGGCAGAGCAACGTGCATATCCTCCCCTTCATGATGCACATCACCCTCTATGTCATCAACACGTGAGTACCGGCCTTTTCAGGATGATGTCAGTTTGTGTGTTTTTTGGTTATGAATTCCTGTGCGCAGTTTTGTGGTGATATCATCAGCTTGTGGGTTGTTTGTGAGTGCAGTTTGTGGTGATGTCATCACCTTGTGGGCTCTGTGTAATCAGTATGTGAGTGCAGTTTGTGGTGATGTTATCAGTTTGTGGATTCTTTGTAATCAGTATGTGAGTGCAGTTTGTGGTGATGTCATCAAAATGGAGTGTTTTCTGCAGTGACTGGATAGGACTACGAATATGGTCATTTTATTATCTCAATCAAAGAAAAATTCACACGTGGTGCCACATATAAATGTTTCAAGACGATAAAGGACAGTATAACAACAATAAACAGTAAACAGTAAAACAGGATAAAAGTATATCAAGAAGACATTACTGAATTAACGATTTAAAACTGTAATCATAAGAAGTTACATGGGGAAAACAAATACCTATCACATGATTTGCGTTCATAATCATGATAGAAGGTATTGCAACATAACAATCACTGTTGGCTAGCAATAATCGCATCAATATACAACAACGTAAGACTTTTAGATAAATATGTTCAAAAAAGAATATAAAAATCGCTAAGCACATAGGCCTACACTAAAAGGAAATATAAGATCACAGGGGCATATACCCAACCCACCTATCTCGTGCGAATTGGACATTAATTATATAAATCATGCCACGCACACTGTCATAATAGAAGCATTATACGTTCAAATTCTTAATCATTTAATAAAGAGATTGAGGTGGGTATACAACTATTTTTAGTGCGTACAGTTTTGAACTTTTGTGTCCTGTAATTGGAATTAGATTATCACTATCATTGGAATTAGTTTGTGTGGTAATAAAGCTATTTTTTGAGAGCTCTACGATCCGCTCTCCATGATCTGTATAGATTTAGTTTCGTGATAGCTTAACGTACCCACTAGTTATGATGTTATCATGTTCTTCTGTTTTGTTCAGGACTCGTGCACACACGCGTGAGGAAAAGAACATCAGCAACTTCCTAGAAATGCCCAAAGCTAAATGGGTAGAGAACTGTTTTGAGGTCAGTGTTTGTCCTCATTCTATTGACATTAAAAAAACAAACATTTAATTTTTTTGTGATAAATACTTTTATGGCTTTAAAAAAAAACTTATTGAAGAGCTGCTGAGGGCCGGGTAGTGGCTGAAAACATGGTCTACCTCAAACCTTTGGAGGCGCTCACTTGTTACCCTAGGCGCATTGTGTGGTGTCCCAGACAACTGAGCGCCATCTGGGATTTTAACTTTTTAACATCAAATGTGGCCATTTGCAAGAAATGAGCTTTCAAATTATGATTACAATTAATGAACCAGGCTCCAGTCCCATAGTGGGCAAAATAAAAGGGGTCATTTTTTTTTTTTTTGCTGTCCGTCTTAGCAGCATGATTGCTCTGGAGGCTCAGCGTTGATTTAGGTCCCTGGCCAACCTTGTTCCCTGGGATGGTTATCCCTGTCTGCCCTATGGCCAATGGTGAGTGTGGAGGTTACAGCTATGTTCACTGGTTATTATCATCATCGTCATTGTGTCTGTTGCAGACAGAGGGAGCGCTATACTACCTGGTGTTAGCCATGCACATGCTGTCACCAGCCAGATGGGCGGAACTCAGAGCAAACCTATTCCAGCGCTTGATGGTCACCGCTCACGTTCACACTACTGCCCAGCTTGGTGCAAAAACGTCAGTACACATTTTTTAGTTTCAGGGGGGTTGGAGAACCAAACGATATGGGACAGGAGGGAAGGTTAGGTGTGTATGTGTGTGTGGGGGGAGGGGGGGGGAGGTTATATGTTCTGGTTGTGTGTGGGGCTCTTAGGGAATTTTTGTTTCTCTTGTTCCCCATTTTCTGTGTGTGCTTGACTAGTTTTGTCTTTCGGCTTTGTGAGGAAGAGAGAAAGAGAAAAAAACTATCTCATTTCTTTTGATTACTTCTATTTATGCATGATTTTGTGTGCATGCGTTCAATAGTTTTTTTGGTTTGTTTAATTTGTGAGTGTTAATGCTGCTGCTGTGCAACCTTTCAATGAATTCGATACAGCTTTTCAATGATCAAACCGTTGAGCTGTTTCCTTGTTTGTCAAGCTTTTCCTCTTGTCTAAAATCCTTTTTCTTCCACTAATTCTTCTGCGTTGTTTTTTTGTTTGTTTTGTTTTTCTACTACACCAGCAGAAACCTATGATAATTCCACACTGTTTGTACATTGATTCCTGCACCTGTGGTTTCTCCAAATCTGGTCCAGTGTTAATTGTGGTGGCAGGATTGCTGCTTTAGCCTGTTTTAGTAGGTCTCAACGGAGTTTCTAGCATTCATAATAGGTTTATTGCAGATTTTGGGGCTTCACAAATAATAGCTCAGTCATTAGAGCTGAGAGGTCATACCTCAGGAGTCGTAGATTCTAACCTTGAGTGCCCCAAATATTGGATGTGTTGTTTTGATATAGTGCTCATTTCCAGTTCAAAGATTGCTCAAGGCATTTGCATTTTGCTTTGACCAATTTACTGCCTCAACAATGCATAGTTTGGTGAGGTTAAGTGAACTTCACATTAGAAAAGGGTTGGTGTGTCTTGTTCTCTCTGCTGTCGTGGGGAGAACTGGGTGGTGTATCCTGTTCTACCCAGTCAAGGGTAGCCCTGGTATGGTTGGTGTGTCCTGTTTCATGGGTAGTTTTGGTTGGTGTATCTTGGTCCTATGTCCTGGGTAGTGTTGGTTGGTGTATCTTGGTCCTCTGTCCTGGGTAGAGTGGGTTGGTGTATCTTGGTCCCCTGTCCTGGGTAGTGTTGGTTGGTGTATCCTGTTTCCCTGTCCTGGGTAGTGTTGGTTAGTGTATCCTGGTCTCCTGTCCTGGGTAGTGTTGATTAGTGTATCCTGTTCCCCTGTCCTGGATAGTGTTGGTTTGGTGTATCTTGGTCCCCTGTCCTGGGTAGTGTTGGTTAGTGTATCCTGGTCTCCTGTCCTTGGTAGTGTTGATTAGTGTATCCTGTTCCCCTGTCCTGGATAGTGTTGGTTTGGTGTATCTTGGTCCCCTGTCCTGGGTAGTGTTGGTTAGTGTATCCTGGTCTCCTGTCCTGGGTAGTGTTGGTTGGTGTATCCTGTTCCCCCTGTCCTGGGTAGTGTTAGTGTATCCTATTCTCCTGTCCTAGGTAGTGTGGGTTGGTGTATACTGATCTTCTGTCAATGGTAACACTGGTTTGTGTATTCTGGTCTCCTGTCCTGGGTAACGCTAGTTAGTGTATCCTGTTCTCTCATGTCAAGGGTAGCACTGGTTGTACGTTGGTGTATCCTGTTCTCCTGTCTTGGGTAGCACTGGTTAGTGATCCTGTTCTGCATTGGTTGATGTTTCCTGTTCTCTCCTGTCCTAGGCAGCACTGGTCCAGTTGGTTTATCCTGTTCTCTGTTGTCCTGGGTGGCGCCACTGTCAGCTAGCATTTTCAACAAATCCACATTCAAACATGACCCGAATGTGAGAGTACATAATGAGAACACGAGACCCGTAGATCTGCTCGTCTTAGGGGCTACTTTTCTAAAACAAAAAGTAGAAAATCCTCATTTTATTGCCTGCAAAAAAAAGCACGGTAAAGCTGATCAGAGCTGAAAACAAACGTGACACCCCTCCTAGCTGCAATCTTTTATAAATAAAAAGCACGCCTAAAAATCCTTTTGGAGATGCAAAACACATAGAGAAAATCCTGTGGGGGCCTTTGGACAGGAAAATACCTCTAAGCTATTCAACATAGATCTTGTTGCCCTGAGATAGGGACAAAGTAGTAATGGACAGATATTTTAATCGTTATAGATCCTAGGATAGTACAATGATTGAAATGGATTTTTAGTCAGGTTTGTGCACGTGAAAGGGAGGGAGGGGGGGGGGGGGAAGGTGATTGTGTAGGGTGGGGGTGGGAAACGAATGTTTCTAAGTTCTCAGATATCCGGACTACTCCAACAGTTTTATGATGAGACTATTTTTTAGTTATTTATTTGTATTTGCGCTGAATCGTTTTTATAGAGCGCTTTTTGCAGTTCCGGGTCTGCTCAAAACCCTGACCAAGAAAATTCTTCTAACTCAAGCCGCTCGAGGCGCCCACAAGTGAAGACAAAATAAATAAAGTAGATATGAATTAATGATGTAAGAGGTCTGGAACGAAATGCTCACATCTAATCCAATAAATAAAAGTAAGTAAATAAATTAAAAAAATACGACACTTAATTTTGGGGGGTGAATGTGTTAAACTTTTTTTGCGTGAGTACCACCATTTCACGCCTTCCAGTTGGGCCCTTCATCAGCGGAGTTATGTTATTTTTAGTTTTTTAAATAGATTGTATAGGCTTTAGGCTACCGCAGTGACCCAGTCTTTAAATAGACTAGTTAAAGCGCATTCCTAGACACAAGCACCGATCTTAAATTTTTTTTTTTTTTTATTAGTCTCTTAATTTTATATTGATCTCTGTCATGGCTTCGCTCAGTGTGAAGCCAGTCCATTCTCGAATGTTGTCCTCCCGCCTCTTTTTATGTCTCCCTTTTTTCTGCCTCCTTGCACCGTGCCTTGCAGGATGGTCTTTGCAAGGCCTGATGCTCTGTTGACATGGCCATACCATTGGAGTTTCTGTTTCTTCACCACTGTGACCATGTCATCAAGTTGTCCAATGGCTTGTGTGATGGTCTGTCGGACATTGTCATTGGTGATGTGCTGAGTATGTATAGGAAATGCCCAGAAGTCTTCTGTAGCACTCATCTCCATGCTTTGTATTCTTTATTGTAGATCTGCTGTGAGAGTGCGTGTTTAGCAAGCGTATAGGAAGATGACAAGGAGCGTAGCAGCCATATTTTGGAATGTAGACTGATGGTCCTGTCTTTCCAAATGGGCTTCAACTTGTCAGGGCACCAGTTGTTGTGCGATCCTGGAGAGGGCTTCCTGTCGGGACCCATTGTCTGATACAATGGCTCCTAAATATTTGAAGCTATTTACTGTGTTGAGGGATTGACCTTGGACTTTGATGTCCGTGTTGATGCCATTGGTGTTGTTGGTCATCATTTTGGTCTTCTCTGCACTAACTTCCATTCCAAAGTCTCTGGAGGTGTGTCTGATTTGAGCTGTGAATGCTCTTGTTCCTCTCCAGCCAATCCATCAATGTCATCGGCAAAACTGAGGTTGGAATTGCTCTATTTGCTGATTGCCTGATCTGTTGTGTGGTCGTCTAATGTCTTAGCTCGAAAGTTTGCAGTGTACTGTTTGCCACTGCTTATGTCTACATCGATCCATAGCTTTGGTCATGAAACTGGAGACGGCTACAATGCTGTTTGGGCTGTTGTTGTTGTTGTTGTTTTCCAGTAACACTTTTTTTTGTGATCTTTACTATGCTGTTATCTAGTGAGAATGTAATTGATGTTCCAAACCTATGTTGTTTGTTTTTTCCTTCTCACTAACTTGTTCTTTCTTCAAGCTTCTTCTTCTCTCATCTCTCAGAAAGTAAATCCACCCCGCCATGCCAGTATGTTGGGCTCGTTTATTTCATAATGTTTCTTTTTATTCCCCTAATGATCATTTTGTGATAGATGATGATTGCTGCAGTATGTGTTGTTTGTGTTTTAATGTTTATTTTGGATTGACTTTTTACTTTCTATCTTGGTTGAAATGAGGGGTAAACTGTTGGAGTTTGTTTTTGTTTCTTTTTCCTAACTGCACTCTTTTTTTCTTTGAATGCTCATCTTGGGACATAAAACCCAAACCACCCTCCACCATTGTCTGTGAGAAAGATTACTTTTGCATTATTTTCTTTTCTTCTTTTGTTCATACAAACACCCTCAGATGATGAATGCTGGGTATCTGCTTTAATAAAAAAAAAAGAAATCTTAAAATAACGGAGAAAAACAAAAACCACCAGGAGGCCCGTATGCCCTGGGGGAGGAGGGGAAAAGGGAAAAAAGGAAGGAAAACATAAGACGGCCCCTGCCATGTTCCTGTCAAGGACCACGGGACCACCACCCACACCCTCACAACCAAATCCAAAAAACATTTACTTCCCAAAAAACACTTCATCCTTTCTACTTCCCTTCATCTTCTTCTTCTTCTTCTTCCTTCCTTCATTCTTCTTCTCTTCTTCTTCTTCTTCTTCTTCTTCTCTTCTTCTTCTTCTTCTTCTTCTTCTTCTTCTTCTTCTTCTTCTCTTCTTCTTCTTCTTCTTCTTCTTTCTTCTTCTTCTTCTTCTTCTTCTTCTTCTTCTTCTTCTTCTTCTTCCTTCTTCTTCTTCTTCTTCTTTCTCCTCTTCTTCTTCTCCTCCCTTCCTTTCTTCTTCTTTCCTTCTTCTTCTTCTTTCTTCCTCTTCCTCTTCTTCTTCTCTTTTTCTTCTTCTTTATTCATTTTTTTCCTTCTAAGTAGTGTTACTATGTTTTTTTAGAAAATTGTGCATACTTGCTAATCAACTTATGTTTTGTCTACTAGGTTGACTAGAAATAATGATTGTCGTTCCAGGCAGACAAAGAGCAAGATGTAATCCTACATGGTACCATGCGGTCTACAAGTTGGTGGTATCTACACCTGGTCATCGGTCTTCGGTTGAGGATTGTTTGAAATCGACATCATTACATTATTCCATTCCATTATCTCTCTCATCTCTCTCTCTCTCTCTCTCTCTCTCTCTCTCTCTCTCTCTCTCTCTCGCTCCACGCGCTCCTCTCTCTCCCACACACACCGACACACAATGTGACATACATCACAGCTGAGCGCGTTGCATGCCTTGATGTGACTGGTGGCATTGGTGGTATTTGGATGTTGATTTGAGAGTGAAGATACCCGTTGACGACTTTGACATTGTGTTACTATTGTTGTGGTTGTCATCATTATCATTAGCAGTAACAATACTAACAAATAGTGTTTACTATAATAATTGTTGTGAGGTGGACGATGATGATGATGAGCGTGATGTGGTGGTGATGGTGATGATGATGATGATGATGAAAAAACAACTGGGGGTAAAAGAAAGACAACTCCCGCGCTAACTCTTGCCACACACCCTCACACCACGCATCTCACCTCCCACATCCACACTCCAGGTACCCACACACACCACTTAACAAGCATTCTGATGATACACATTATAAATAAACATAAGCTTGATCATAATTGTGTATGTAAAATGTCAGACAGTAATAATAACTAAAGCCACCCCCTCTACCCCTCTCCCGCCCCCTCCCTCCCCTCCCCCCTCATTTAGCCCTCCCTTTACACACCTTTAAAGAGTAAACTATGCGGGTGAAGGCGAGAGACAGTGTGCAGGAATTAGGCGGGCTAAGATCCGCGATGAAGGTGCCATTGGAAAAACAATTAGTTTCTGCCTTGCCATTGTTTCCATCCTAGGCGTTCCTACGTGCATTTTTTGTTGCTGGGGGAAACCTACCGCTGCCCTGACCATAAAGCCTCGTTCCCACATGACGGGATAAGAGAGAAGGAGGGTGGGGGCGGGGGGGGGGGGGGGAGAGAAGGGAGAAGAGGTTTAGGAGGAGGAAAGGTTTAGATTAGATTAGATATTCAGTGTTTATAGGGTCCAGCGGACTGCCAACAGACCACCCCAAGAGGAAAGCATGAGGAGAGGAAGGTTAAAGGTGCAGCTTAGCAAAGAGTTGCTCAAGGCGCTGGAGAAGTAAAGATTCCAATCCCAACACTGATCACTACACGCTGTTCACTAGGTGAACACTACTCACTAAGTAAACAATGCTCACTAGGTGAACACTGCTCACAGCTGAACTCTGCTCACTCACAGCTGAACACTGCTCACTCACAGCTGAACACTGCTCATTTGGTGGATACCACTCACTGAGCACTAATCATCAGGTAAACACTGCTAACTGAACACTACTCCTCAGGTGAATACTGTTTACTAGATGGCTCACCAGTGAACACTACTCACTGAAAACAGCTCGCCTCCTCCTCCTCCTCTGCTCAACGAGAGTTTAGCCATAAGTGGATGAGGCAAAGATAGAGAAGGGGAGAGGGGTGGAAAAAGAAGATACGTCGTGATATTACTATAACTTAAGCCAAGAAAATCAGTGGCGCGTACAAGTCATTTTTATTGACACGAGCTGTTTGTCCTTCTAGCACCCTCTCCCTATACTCCCCTTTCTCCCCTCCCACATACTTCTCTTACTCACCCACCTCCTGTCAGCCACCTCAGTCGTCATGTTAATTATAATGTTGTTTAACACACAATTTTTTTTCTTCTTCTTCTTTTTTATTTTTATCTCCGTCACTTTGTAAATGGAGTTAGTTGGAGAGGGATTTGCAGAAAACGCTGTACAATATTACCAGGAAAGAAGGGGGATAGAGCTCAAATCATGCTTTCCCGTCACACAAAACTTATTCCCCCTCCCGCCACCCTTCCCCCCCGCCCCCCCTTTCACTCCGTCTCCCAACCTTTTGACCCCTCACCCTCTTGTCACACACACCACCCCCACCTCTCCTAAACCTATACCTCTTTCTTGAAGCCGTGTACAGCACCCCCTCAAGCGCAGGTAGCCTGCCCCTCACGGGTTCAAGCCCCGGGCCACCGCGACAGCACTATCAGTGACAAGATGAGCTGAGCGGCCTGGGGATCAGGGCAGGGATTAGGGCGGATTAGAGAGGTGTTAATCCTGACACTGCTTCCTGCAGAGACACAGCCTGCTGCCTGTCAACTTGGCGTCTGCGGCCAGGACATGAGGGAGGAGGAAAGGAGGACCGAGAGAGCGTGGGTGGGAGAGGGGGGAAGGAAGAGAAGAGCGATTAATGATGGCTGAGAAACAACATGGGTTACTGGATTTTGTTGTTCACATTAACCATAATTATATTGTAGTAATAAGGTTTGTGTGTCTGTCTTTCTCTTTGGAAACGCGCATTGTGCTGATTTTTTTTTTTTACTGACATGCATAGCAATGTGAGTCTCACCCCCCCCCCCTCCCAACTTCCAACCTCCCCTCTCCCCCTCCCCCTTCCCTAAAAAAAAAAATTTCGATTTTTGAAAATCTGCGCCAGATGAATCATAAATAGTCCCCAAATGACATTCCCCAAAACAAATTTCGTCCACCAGTGTGTCTGGCCGCCATCCGCGGTCTGGATATGCAACACTTGCAAGTGGATTAATATTTCAGAACCTATTTCAGCTATCACAACCAAAATTGTAAAATGTTGTATTTACCATGAGACCACATAAATGATAATGACTTCACTTCAAATGTTAGCCAAAAAAATGACAATTTTAAACAAAATTTCACTTTTTTTTTCTTCTTTCTATTCATATTTATATTCTTTGATGCATGATAGATATCAATGAGACACACTTCCTATGCACATTTGGTCAACCTCATTCCAAGGTCAAGGTCACTGGAGCTGTCCAAAGTCGGTTAGTATAGGTACTTTGAAGTGACCTTGACCCTAAATTTTAAGAGATATAAAGTCCAATCGTGTTGTATTTATAGATGATAGATTGATCTGTCGTATTTGGTCCGTTTGTGCGTTGATGTTGAAGGTTAAGGTCATTTTAGACCTTGCAAAAACATACCAAAAATAGGTCAACTTACAGTAGAATGGCTCTATTTAACCCATAGTATGCAACAACAATGGGTTTTTTGATCATACATAAGCATGAGATGTCACGTGAATGTCAAGGTCATTCCAAGGTCAAGGTCACTGAAGGTCAAGGTTATCTCAAGGTCACTGTTTTTGGCACAATGCAACTTTTGCTGTAGTTGATTTGAAATTACATGAATGTCTTTGGAGCCGGAGGTCAAGATCATCTCAAGGTCAAGAGCATAGAAAGATCACAGTTGGTATTACTTTGCATTTTAATGCCACTGTTTCTTTTTTTTTTTCCTAGACAGTCATTTTTATGTTAAATATTGCAAGTTCCACAAGGAGAGACGGAGACAGAACCAGACATAAAGTGGAAACAGTAAAAAATAAAACTGTTTTGCCTTTCCAATTTTCGGTTTTAAGGTTAACCAGGTGCCCACATCGTGGGTAATCTGGGTGATTGTTGTGCGGCGTTCTTTTAGTGACGGTCTCTAGTCTTTAGCTCACTTTTCAGATCCTCTCTTGTCTTCTTACCTTCAAATAAAGAAAGAAGAAGGTTTAATGCAATCGTTGTTAAAGTGTTAAGTATTTGGATTCAAACTCTCTTACAAAATTCAGCTTTTGCTACTTATTGTTAATTATTTTACACCTCATTACAAAGTGCCGTGTTGAAATACAGCGCAGAATTTCTGCACAAATGCTAATGACCCGCACAAATTTATGTGTGCACTTCCAACAGTTTATCAAATACATTCATTCATTATCAACATGAATAAATAAATAAATAAATAAGATGATGAATAAATAAAAGGATCTATCAATGTAAAATATAAAATGATTGCACACTAATGAAGGAAATGACCATTCATGAACTACGCATTTGAACTGTCAGACGTTAGGTACCCCTTGTCTTGTGGAGAGGACCTCCTCCCCTCCGCTCCCAGCCCCTCCCTATGGGGTTGTCTTGGATCTTCTTTTGTCAAATCCTGGATTGAAGCAAAGATTTTCGATTCGACGGAGAATTGTTTTGCGGCTTCCGCTTGACCTATGCATTGACCCCGAGTCTATTTTCAGGCCGTTCTGTGGGTCGTGTGCTTATTGCCGACTTTGGTCCGTACACATTGAAACGCTGCTACCCCTAGATCCAGGTGGGAAAACAAACGTACAGTTTTCTTTATGGGTTACCAATCATCCCCCCTAACAGGTTTGTTTCCTGAGAATAGTTTTCTATTTGTTTTCTATGACAGAGTGGTTAATAGGAACATGGGTTCAATCTCTTTAGTGAGAAGGGATATAAGTCGCACAAAGATCAAGTCGACTTTCTGTAATGACTTTCAGTCTGTAGTTTTATGTCAGATTGTCAACAAACAAACAAACAAAATTGCCTTTCGAAGTGTCCAATAAACAACCCAACGATGATAGAACAAGGTGTAACGTCCTATTTATGACATAAGCGAAATATTGTCAACACTGTGCATAATGTATAAGCGGGTATAGGGTAGTGGTTCAGATGTTCGTCCACGTCTTTTGACGGGAGTGTGTGATACTGCAAGTTGATGCACATTTGAGGTGGCCCATGCGGTATATATATAAGAACGACTCCTTTCCTTTTCAGATGCTGAAGAAAGTTTTTTTTTTTTAATGCTTCCATGGCTGAAATTGCAGTCAGTTTGTTGCTAGTCAATTTTAGTGCTTCCAGGCTAATATTGCAGCCATCGTTTCTTGCCTTGTGGGTTTTCAGGCTGAAATTGCAGCCCATTGTTGCCAATTCTTGCATAGCAAGGAGGTGTCATTGTTGCCGGCACTTCGGGCTGGTCAACTGCCGTACACAAACATTGTTAATGTCCGCACGAGTAGCAATGGGTAGATTTTAACACTGCTTGCCAAGCTGTTGTACCGGAGCATCGGCTCCAGCTAGATCGAACTTGTCCACAATCTTGGTGTGAAGCGGCTGCTTGGCCCGGACTGATTGTTTGGATAAGTCGATGGTAGGAACCTTAACCTCGGGGAGATAGACGTAGATGCCAGTGGTTAAATCGTACGATCATCCCACCACAGACCTTGACCACTGGCGGTCATCGGGACAACGGGATAGTGGCCAACGCCGGCCCGATATGTACCAACTACACGGCGACAGGCAAACCTCTGCCCACTAGCAGACTGGGTCATGTTTTAGCAGCAGTCGTCTTGGTGATTGTTTTATTTCGGTTTTCATTTTAGAGCTCCCTTTTGATGCGTTAATGGTGAAGTCGGGTTCGCCATTCCAATTTGTTCCATACTCTGACCTGCGTTGTATGACTGGCTCTTATTGTAAACGGCTGTGGCAGACCGAACGGTCTAATCAAATCGATAACAAATTATTTCATCTTCTTCCAGATTTATCTTCTTCTTTGCCTAACTTTAAGTCCACTCGCAAAGAAGAAATTGTTTTGGCTCGCCTTCATATTGGGCATACTTCTGTCACACATGGTTTCCTTTGGAAAGGTGAAGAAGCACAGTGGTGCTTTGCATGTGACAGATCCTTTTCCGTCCGCCATTTTATGTCTGAATGTGCTGATCTTGTTGATGAAAGAGAAAGATATTTTTGGTTCCATACCCTTTAATGAGATTTTAAAGTTTTATCGCATTTTATAGGTCATGTCGTCTTGTTAGGCCTGTATGCCTGGTTAAATTTCATTAGTAAGATTGTTTTTATTTACATCTTTTATTATATTTAAATGTTAACAGTTTAATCTGATTTTGAGTAGTTTTGTGTGGTCCTGGTTCGGCTCTCGGCAGTCCACTTGACCCTATAAACTTAGAATATCTAGTCTAATCTAATTCCGTGTTCTTTTCTTGTTTAGAACTGTGTAGCGAATAGATGGATTACTGTAAAACGGGAGGTTTTATGCTCTCTCTCTCTCTCTCTCTCTTTCTCTCTCTCTCCCTCCTCTCCTGTCGCTCATCTCCTCTCGCTCCTCTCTCTATTTCTCTCTCTCTCCTCTCCTCTCCTCTCGCTCCTCTCTCTATTTCTCTCTCTCTCTCTCCTCTCCTCTCCTCTCGCTCCTCTCTCTATTTCTCTCTCTCTCCTCTCCTCTCCTCTCGCTCCTCTCTCTATTTCTCTCTCTCTCCTCTCCTCTCGCTCCTCTCTCTATTTCTCTCTCTCTCCTCTCCTCTCCTCTCGCTCCTCTCTCTATTTCTCTCTCTCTCTCTCTCTCTCTCTGTGTCTTCTTCCTCCTCCTCCTCCTCCTCCTCCTCCATTTCCTCTTCCTCTATTTCCTTCTCCGCCATTTGCTCCTTCCATCTCTCTTAATGTGAAGTATGACTAAATCTTTCAAGTCTTGGAAAGACAGTGGGTAGAAAGAGAGAGAGCGAGAGTGTTTGAAGGCTCAACCGTCAATCAGTGCTTCGTGACAGACAGCCTGAAGTCTTAATCCTCGCTACAAGATTTCCTCTTAAGCTCGACAACTACAAAGATTCTACCACTAGCACGAAAGTTGCGTGCAGGCTGTGGCTGTCCCCGTGAAGGTGTCGAGACACGAGCGTGGCGCTAAGCCCCACAGCTAAGTCTGTCATCTGGCAAATGGGCCTCCCGCACAGTGAAAGCAAAGTCTGTGCCCATTAGGCCAACATTCGCACACATACTGCAGCATCGCGACATCGGAATGATTGGGGAGGAAAGTGGATGTAATGTAATGGTGGGCTTGCTCATGACAGCGACATTTGATGAAATTTGAGAGAGAGAGAGAGAGAGAGAGAGGGGGGGGGGAGGGAGGAGGAGGAGCAGGAAAGGTTCAAGAGGGGCGGGGAGTACAGAGGATGAGTTGAGGTTGATGGTGGTGGAAGTGGTTGTGGTAGAAGTGAATTGTTGGAAGAGAGGGAAATGACTGCAGGACTCGCCTAACTGGAAGAACGGTCAGACCAGTCTTTCTTAATAATCAGTGTACTGTACTTGCTGCCGTGCTGGGTTCTCATCCCGTCTTTGAATGGAAAACTGCTGCTGGTGTTTTCTTTAAAGATTATAATTTATTCTGAATTCTGTTGTCAGGCTATATGTAGATTCTTGTGATAACAAAACTTAATTCTTCTTCTTCTTCTTCTTCTTCTTCTTCTTCTTCTTCTTCTTCTTCTTCTTCTTCTTCTTCTTCTTCTTCTTCTTCTTCTTCTTCTTCTTCTTCTTCTTCTTCTTTCTCCTCCTCCTCCTCCTCTTCCTCCTCTTCAAGGACAGGTTTAAAGACGAACGTAGTTTGTCCGGACAGTGG
>CM072527.1:3698372-3730872 GCA_036898135.1 Oncomelania hupensis
AGAAAGAGGATTTGTGATAATAAAGAATGTCTATGTCTGCATGACCCAGGTGACATCTTTCTATGCCAGCTTGGGTAACGCACGATTTTGCTATTTGTATGTTTTGTTACATTGATGTTTGCAATGTCACATGAGTGGCTCCTCACCTTTGAGTGTTTAATAGTCAGCTTACTCTGAACACCCGGTTTTAGATTCCTTACACCTTACTGATTGCCAATCTAACAACTTTTCACTTAACTTTACTCGTTGTTATCAATTTCCATTAGTCCATATAACAGCTCAACACTTGCAAAATGCATCTTTAAAATAAATAATATAAATCTGAACTGTTGTGACTGCTCCAACAGAAAAGCAGACATTTGAAAATGCTTTGCACCGTGCTCACTTTGAAAAAGTGCATACCAATTCAATAATAAAATCTTACATGAAGTGAAGTCTGATAACCTAATATTTCACCCGTGGTTTTAGGATTTTCTAGCGGTCTCACACTTGTGAAATAGCAAATGAAGGTGGTGTTTGGGGTTTTGGTTTTTTGCTTAAAGGTTCTGTATGTTTGTTCTTCCCTTAATTTTGACTTTTGAACAGTGGTTGTTGTTGCTTGTTTACTTTACAATTGTGGTTTTGTCTCGTTGTAACTTTAGTACAATAAATGTTTTCTTTATTTGTATTTGTCTTGTGTTAATCAGTTTGAAACACTATCTGTTCTGTCATTGGACTCGGGAATAAAGCTTTCTTGTTGTATTACAAACATGAGTATTTTTTTGTTTTGTTTTGCGAGGACGAGGGATGTGAAAAACATGTATCAACATATATGCATTTTTGTCAACTTCTCTCTCTCTCTCTCTCTCTCTCTCTCTCTCTCGCTCTCTCTCTCTCTCTCTCTCTCTCTCTATCTCTCTCTCTCTCCTCTCACACACACACACACAGAATTGCAATCTCACATATGCCATTCTCTCTCTCTCACTCTCTCTCTCTCTCTCTGACATCACGAAGATAACGATTTAATGTGCCGGTTATGTAATTCTGCAGTTGAAAATGACATACACGTTATCACACTAGCTCAATTCCTATGTGAGCAGCACTCTTAGGTTCTCTCCACATTTCTCTGGCTCTCTATTTATCTCTCTCTACACTCCTCTCTCTCTCTCTCTCTCTCTCTCTCTCTCTCTAGCTTAGCTCTGGCTGAACTAACTTCAAAACCTAAAAGCTTTGCAGTTGAGTCAGTGTTTTACTATGCTGTCCATTTTATGATAATTTAAGGAAGAAGTTCATTGCACAGAAATATTGTAGAAACCCAAATGCATTCACCTTCTCTTTGTTGATGTCATCCACGAATTCAGAAATTGTAAAAAAAAAACCGTTTGCATTTTCATCTACCAAGCATTTAAAACTAGGGAGATTGCTCTGTCTTGAGCACTAGTATGTTGTTATTTTTGTATCACGCATAAACTATTGTATTTAAATTTGTTGGACCGAAAATTGTATTTTGTAATTAATTTTGATCTCTCCCTCCTTCATGAAGGGGCTATAGCCTTAACCGAATAAAACAATTCTCTCTTTCTCTCTCTCTCTCTCTCTCTCTCTCTCTCTCTCTCTCTCTCTCTCTCTCTCTCTCTCTCTCTCGGTCCCTGTATTGCTCGGTTTTTATATAGTTTATTATCTTCATCAATAGATCCTAAGGCATGGCATGTTACGTAGGCTAATCACAAGCAAACCTACGTTCATGAGGCATGCACAAAAAAAACTCCTATTTTTATCTGACAAATTAATTATTGTGAAACGTAATATTATCGCTATCAAAATATGATTTAAAAAAAATAAACAGTCCAGATCTTTTCAAGTGTTAACGTTACATTGGGGTAAATAATATCACCTCTTGACAAAATAATCTACGTACATTGTAGGCTATTTAGCGTAGATTTTCTATGATAAACTATACTGTTTCTAGAAAAGTACTTCAAATAAGAAACCCCTAATAACATTTTTGGGTAAAATAAGAAATATACTACAGTATTGTATTGCAAATGTGACGAAGCTTTTCCGCTTAAAAGAGTTACAGCCGATATTGCAGCGCGCTTTGTACACGGCTGAAATGCGTGCGCGTGCTCACACACACACACACACACACACACACAGGCACACACACAAACGCGCGCGCTCTCTCTCGCGCCACTAAATCATTTCAAATGACAGTATGGAGCATCGGATGCAATATAAACTCCACCACATGCTGATCTCGAGTAAATAGCACAAAACTGTCAAAGATCGATTTTATAATATATTGTCTTGTTAAGGACTCCGCCGGGGTGACATCTGCTACGGTGGACGCCATCTTGCATGAGGGATGATGGAAGTATTTAAATATATATCCTGCGATTTGGCAGAGAGAGAGAGAGAGAGAGAGGGAGAGAGAGAGAGAATCACGGATGATACTCTTAATCATAAAACTACTGGAGAGAAAGAGTGAGAGAGAGAGAAAGAGAGAGAGCAAGAGGTTAAGATTGTGTATGTGTGTGCATGTATGTGTGTGTACGCTCGCGCAAGTCGAAGAGACAGGGCAGAAAGAGAAGTCGACAAACACGGAAAGAGAGAGAGAGAGAGAGAGAGAGAGAGAGAGAGAGAGAGAGAGAGAGAGAGAGAGAGAGAGAGAGAGCAGAAGTATTGTAGCCAGTTAGTTCCCCTCGCGGTACAGTATTATGACTAGTTCAAATATGACGATAAAATCAGCACTTTTCCTACACGAGTTAGTTCCCTTACACGACCTGTACACTTGCCACAGGCGTACATTTCTGTACGTATTTGTAGAGAGAGTCGCTCAAATTTGCTCTCTCTCTCTCTCTCTCTCTCTCTCTCTCTCTCTCTCTCTCTCTCTCTCTCTCTCTTTCTCTCTTCCAGCCCAGTGCCTTGAGAAGCTCTGTGAGGTAAGCCTAAGTGACCTATCGCAGTAAGAATAAGTCTAATTTAAGAAGGGTCTTGCCTTACACCTCCATGCTTCCGAATCGTCCTTTGAGAGAGAGAGAGAGAGAGAGAGAGAGAGAGAGAGAGAGAGAGAGAGAGAGAGAGAGAGAGAGAGAGAGAGAGAGAGAGAGAGAGAGAGAGAGAGTGAGAGAGAGAGAGAGATCCGAGCGACTCTCTCTACAGATGCGTACTCAAACTGTACGCCTGTGGCAAGTGTACATGTCGTGTAAGGAAACTAACTCTGGCAGGAAAAGTGTGGATTTTATCGTCACTTTTGAACTAGCCATAGTGCAGTACAGCGAGGGGGAAGTAACTGTGTTCAAGACTCTCTCTCTCTCTCTCTCTCTCTCTCTCTCTCTCTCTCTCTCTCTCTCTCTCTCTCTGTGCATTGCTTGAATTTGTATTGCATCTTTGTGTTGTGTGCATGTTCTATTATTTCCTATGGGTTCATTATACTACTACTGTTACTACTACTACGTTCGCGAGCGTTAGCTGGGGAACAATTATTTATTATTATTTATAGTAGTAGTAGCAGTAGTAGGTCTAGTAGTAGCAAAGAGCTTAGGTATTAGTAGTACATGCAGTATCATGTCCTTCCACTTGCCAAATTAAGGTAAGATTTTCTTCCTTAACGTTTTATTAGATTTATATGTCCCTAATTTGGCAACGTGTCTCATTTGATTACTTTATATATTTGTTATTGATTTATTTATTTTTTTTAATTTATTTTTATTTTCTGCTCCGAGTCCTTGAGCCCTATTTTAAAGTGGTAAGTGAAAAAATTTTTTTATTACTATTTTAAAAAAAAAAGCAAAAGCATAATTATTGGTTGTTATTATTATACAAGGTAATATTTGTAACCTCGTTTGTTATTTTAAGGCACGCAACTCATTCCACTCACAAAACAAACAGTCATCAGTGTAAAATGTCCACAACTTTATTCAGCAATAACGCCAGAGCAAATTCACATATACCTGCAAAACCTAACTTAACACAATGATGATGATGATGATGATGATGATGATGATGATGATGATGATGATGATGATGACGATGATGATGATGATGATGATGATGATGATGATGATGATGATGATGATGATGATGATGATGATGATGATGATGATGATGATGATGATGATGATAAGAATAAGAATGCGTGGCGCAGTGGGTTAGTCGCCGGTTTCTTATGCCGAAGGTCGCGGGTTCGATTCCCGCAAGAGGCGAACTTAACTGACTTAGGTACGAGATTATTGAAGTCACCGAGGGTTTTCCACGAGTACTCAGGTTTCCTCCCTCCCTTCAATAATGGTACTGGATGCAGTCAATCTAAAAATTTCCAAAATAAAAATTCGATTTCCTTTCTGTCTTGTCATAGCGATCTCTCTGCCTTTACACCACAAGTTTGATTAATAGATGCGTGCTTGTTGTGAGTGTGAGAGAGTGGGTGGAACATATTGCTTTAGACCGGCCTGCTTCCAGCCTGTTTGGAGATTTGGGGAAAGGCGCGTATATAGCATCCAGTATTAATACTAATAACTAATAATAATTGGAACTTGGGAAATAGTAGTCGCTGGCGAAATTTGGGTTGTTTTCTTAGCACGACAGCCTCAGAACGGCGTCACCCAGGGCAAGGGGGACAAAGGACTCAAACAACGTCATCTAATCTTAATGTCACCTAACCCTTATCATCTACGCACTCAAAACAACCATCAAACTGATGGAAGCAGTAAATTGGCCAATGTTTAGTGCGTGTGGTTTTTTTTCTTTTCTTTCCTTCTTATTTTTTTTAACAGCCAGTTGTAATGTTCATGCCAATTTAGGAATCCCAAAAAGCTTTTCTCGATAAATGAAATTAAACAATCAGACAAAAAAACAAAATTAATAAAATTGAAAAATATTTTTAAAATTTAAATTTAAAAAACCGGAGATATCAAAATGAAACATCCATTTACATTCAAAGGACGTCAGACAGCTCCGTCACAATGACGTCAAAAATTGTAAGCGTCTATGGTTGTGATAAGAAAGTTTAAAACTGTTTCTTCTTTCAATCAACTCAGGTCTATCATCCAAAAGGTTTAAGCTCAGGTAGCTGTCATAAGAAGCTATTTTGTTGGTCAACTCGCGTTCATTTTATATCCAAACGTGTGTAATTGTTAGCGTAATATATTAATCGGCGTGATACGAACTACTTTTCTATTTTCATAACGAGTGAAAAATGTCGGCTGTGCCGAACGGGCCAAATTATCGTATCGGGACTGGTCACAATATAAGGGGTGCAGGTTACATTTCAACACCTTTCAACACATAATACTACAGTCTAAGGCTGCCGCCACACACGGCCGTGGCTAATAAATTAAATGTGTTGAGTTAACATGGTTTAACTACCATTCTCCCCTCTTCTCCTCTTCACACCCCCCCCCACCCCCCCAATTCCCTCCCTGCCTTCTCCCATCCTTTTAACTCGCATTTACGGCAAATGAGATTTTTTCCAATGTTGTATGAAATGAAAACATAAAAATGCACCAAAACTAAAAAAATAAATGCTGAATTTACTTTAGTTTTTCTTATAAAACCATTTAATTCATTTTACCAAATATACCAGCAACACAGAAAAGTAAAACAACACGAGGATCAACCTTAGATATTATTCAAAATGGCGTTTCAAACTAAATTAAAGTACATATTGGAATGTATCAGGGTCAACAAAAACCATCAATGAAACTAATCGCAACATGATTTAAAAGTTTGGGTAAGTTTGGAATGTTTTGCACAATGGTCAAACTTCTTTTGAAAAAGAACATATTTAATTTGACATGAGAGAGAGAGAGAGAGAGAGAGAGAGAGAGAGAGAGAGAGAGAGACAGAGACAGAGACAGAGACAGAGACAGAGAGACAGACAGAGAGAGACAGAGAGAGACAGAGAGACAGAGAGAGAGAGAGACAGAGAGAGAGTTGGATGGGTGAGGAATGGGGGAAGAAGGGGAGGGTATTTGTGGAAACATACAGAGATCAACATGACTTCACTTTCTTACTTGATATTCTCCATTTGCTTGTGTTTTTTAGTTTCGAACATGAAAACTAAACTAGTCAACAGTGAGATTAAAACCACAATAGATATATAGTCGTAGACCCTATTAATAGGCATGGAATTCATACTTTGCTATAACAAGATGACATTTACATTGTTACGCCACGTACTCTGTATGCAATAAACAACTTATTTGTTCCCTGTGCATTTTTTAAACAAAATTCCATTCGTAAAAAAAACAAAACAGAACATGCAACAACTAACACATTGAAAATACAGCCAAATTACCTTTTTTTAATGTAAAAAGAAACAATAAATGAGAAATAGTGATCAGTGCTACTGCAACCATCATCATCATCATCATCATCATCATCATCATCATCATCATCATCATCATCTTCATCATCATCATCATCATCATCATCTTCTTCTTCTTCTTCTTCTTCTTCTTCTTCTTCTTCTTCTTCTTCTTCTTCTTCTTCTTCTTCTTCTTCTTCTTCTTCTTCTTCATTACATACACGAAAAACACACAGATGAGCAAAGTGTCATAACAAATAGATCAACATCATCTTGGTTAACACAAGCATTCACAAAATATAAATTAAATTTAAATTACCTTTTTGTTTAAATACACCACAAAATGAAATCAATGAATAGCCTGTTTATTTCAATTTTCCCTCATGACTGTAACACCCTTGTATCGCTCTCTACACTGTATGCAAGTTAGGGGACCACAGAAACATTTCATTCAATCGAGTTCACAATAAACATTAACGTTAAGAATGCCTAGCAACCTTTTGTGTACACACTAAAGACAATATTTTGCAACATTTAGCATGAAGTCCGTTATCATCATAAAAACTGAACTAAAAAAAAAATTTCTCACAATATACCACTAATATGGAGTCATTATTCCTAAAAGTTGATTCAAGTTTACAAGAAGTAATACCTAGACCAAATTACTAATACCAACTTATAGAAACTGAAAAGTTCAAAATGTATCACATGGTCAACTTATAACAGGAAACAAATCAAATGGCAAACCTCTACATAACTTAAACTAACGTCAAATTTCCACACTACAGCGCTTGGGCCCAGTTCAAACCAACATTTCAAGACGTCAAAACATATTACCACACAAATAAAAAATGTCGAAATGCTTTGAAAAAAAGCACGAAGTCGATTTGTTATCATGAGCAAAAATAATTGTAATAATGCTCGTACCTCGCCACTTCACAATATATGTGTTGCCGCATGACAAAACCCGGCTAAAGACGCTAGGATTGATTCGCTGCTACAGCCGAAAAACACTAAAAATAGGCTACCCCATCAATTTTAAGATTGTTGCCTCTTTGTCTTTATTTAAGACTTTTCTTTAAAATCCCAAACGGATTTTGTTCAAAAATTACTAAAACATTGTTTATTTTGTTGATTTTTATAAGGGTGTTGATCACACCTTGCTAAAACAATGGCACTAATTGACCTCCGATACCCCAACTTTTCTTGTCCGACTATGAAGGGAAATCCCCAATGTGGATTGATATATAACGTCTGGAGGGTGAAAAGTCCCTATTGGTACTACGTTTTGGTACATAAAAGTGTGTGGCGTATGAATTTTTCATGAAATTCCTTGTTCCGAAGCTTGCTTGTGACACAAGTTGTGTTCGAATGTGTCTCTAGCCCGGTCGTGAAAAACTGAAGTGTTTCCTATAGATTTTCGACGATTTTTAGTTCAAAGTGAATTTTTTAATGTAGATAAACTCATCAAACATCTATTTCAAGTGTTTTCTTGCAATATTTATGTTGCATTTGTTAGAAACAATTTGTCAAAGTAAGTGACCGATTCTTTTTGGAAACCGGAAGTGATGGCTTCGTCTCCAGCGTCAGTAGATGTGTCGTCTGCTAGAGTAGCTAGGGCCTTGAATCGACCCGGTTTTGCTTCTGAAGAGCTCCAAGACCTGCTTTCAGACTATTTTTATGATGGTGCCAGTGGGAACTTTGATGAGGATTATGATTCTGACGAGCAGAAGCTTGATCCCGTTATTAAACGATACTGTTTGTTTTCATTCAATGATTCATGTTTCGTAGGCCTCTTCGCTATTGGCGTGTCTTTAATAATCCGTCATTCTACTTGCATAGATTTAGGTAAAGGTTGAAAAGGCGATATCAGTGAAAGAATTACAGTAGGAGTGTGGAAAATATTTCAGTAGTATATTTTGTTGGGTGGAGGTGGGGTGGGGTGGTTGAAAAGGTAAGTAGTCTAGCCTGCATTCAATATTACTAGCATGACAAGTTGACTATGTTCTCAGTATTTATTATTGTTGGTTTGTCTGTTTTAGGAAATGAACAGGAGGACTATTTACCAAATTACTAGTAATTAGTATTTGCTTTGATATTTGTGTTTATTTAAACTTTACAGAGCAAAATGACATGTTATTTTGATTTACACCTGTGACGCGACAGATTTATTCGACGTGCGGAAGGGAGTGGAGAATCGGGGAATTATTAAAGCTTGATTATTAGGACTGAAAACTACCTAATGAAACTTTTGTTTTAGGTTTGTAATCTTTGTTTGACTATTTGAACTGAGCTGATGTAGCTGCTTGCAATTAAACAAAAGATTACTTGACGGACGAGGGATTTAAGAGGGGGGAGGAGGGAAGGGACATTATGATAGGGTTTATTTTAGAAAAATGATTGATTCAGGCCATGTTCTTGATATATTATTATGTGTTTGAGTTATTATAGACTTGCTAAACACTTGTTTTATTTCTAATATGTTTAAAAACACTATGCATTATGGATGGGTACAGAATAAAATTGTGCGTACTGCTTTAATTTGTTTATGTTCAGTATTGTGTGAATGGTGTATAATGTGAATTTTCTCATCTTATCTCAATTCACTGCCATATTGCTGCCATCTTCCTGATTGTTTTGATACCAAATACATGCATGGGAAAATTCTGGTTGTGAAGTAATGATCATTTTACAATTCAAAACTTTGAAGGCAATTTCTGGAAATTAGCCCCCGAGAAAATAAAATATTTAAAAAAATCATAAAACATCAACCAATAAAGATAAAACAATTCTGTTTTTTGCATTTTGAAGATTATTTTTAGTACTTTGTTAATAAATAAATAAGTAATTTTTCATATTTTGACACTTTAGCCTGGTTTTCTCATGCTGCAACACATATCTCAAAATAACTTAAAAATGCTCTGTGATACCGTAAATGACGTCAACACGTCACAATATGTCATCATTGACGTCAGAATGTCTAGTTTAAAAAATGTCATACCTGATGTAAAAATGTCATCACTGCCGAGGTCAAATGTCACAATATATCGCACATTATGGAATTCAAACTTTTACTACGTCCAGGTGAACATAGTTTGCAACCTCATTATAATATATTTCAAGAAAATATACACCATGTCAGGTCAGTCGAGTGAATATATTAAAAGTCAAATTGTGTGTATATCAAAGTCAAGTAAATATAGCAAAGTCAAAGTACAGCGAGGGTAGTAGTACACTGCACATAATAATTATGTACATGCACAAAATATCGTATGCAATCTAGAAGGGCCAAAGCCCATATGACTCACATGCTCCTTGTGGAACTTGCAACATTTAACATGAAATTGACTGTTCAGAAAGTTGTATTATGCCAAAAAATACAGCGACCTTGGGATGGCCTTGACTTTTAGTGACCTTGACCTTCACATGACCGCTCATGCTCATGTATGATCAAATAACCCAATGTTGTTGCATGCTATGGATAAAATCGAGCCATTCTGTTCGATGAACAATTTTTTGTATTTTTTGTAAGGGCCAAAATGACCTTGACCTTCAAGATCAACGCAAAAACGGAAAATATATTACAGATCAATCTATCATCTCTAAATACAACAAGTTAGAACTTTATATCTCTCATAGTTGAGGGTCAGGGTAACTCCAAAGTACCTATTCTGACTTTGGACAGCACCAGTGACTTTGACCTTAAAGTGAGGTTGACCAAATGTGCACAGGATGTGTGTCTCATTGAAATCTATATTGCTTCCAAAAATCATAAGTTTAATATCGATAACTTAGAAAACAGTGAAAATTTTGTGAAGAAATTGTCTTTTTTTTTTTTTACTAACATTTGTTGATCCTGTGACCTTGTCCTTGAAATGAAGTCATTGATTCACTGATCAATTATGAGGTCTCGTGGATATACACCATCTTACCAAGTTTGGTGTGATAGTTGAAATAGGTTCTGAGATATTAATCCACTTGCAAGTTCACCATGGTGAACAGAAAGACGGCCTGATGGACCCCAAAAAACTTGTTAATTTCACTTTTGGACTATTTAGGACTCATATCGCACAGATTTGCAAAAATCTGGTTTTTTTGGGGTTTTTTGTTGTTTTTTTTGTGTGTTTTTTTCAGGGGGAAAGAAGGGTATGAGGGGGTGGTGAGTACATACAATCACATTGCTATGCATGGCAGTCAAACATGTTCTATTAGGATGTACCAAATGACAACAGTTCATAGAATGCTCATTAGCATTTTCTGGAATTCAAATACAATTGCAATAAATGTAGGCCAGATCTGCATGATGGTAACTGAAAGAAATACATACAAGAATAAATGAAAACAACGTAATAATATCCTAATTTTGCGAACCAAACTGGAAAATTCAATCCACCATCTTTCCCCACTGGGTACATTTTGAAATATGCCAACAAATCATTTATTTAAACCTTCATAAAATTAAAAACAAAAGAACAAGTAAAACAAATAAACAATGGAATAGACAAACAGAACGTAATAAAATGACATAAGAAAAATGCTTCTTTTAACATATTTTTTGCCAAAAATGACAGTTAATTTTGCTGGAATGTATAGCGAAGGATGATGAAGCTTACATTTTGCAAATCAATTTTTATTGTGTGGACGAAATAGTTTAAAAAATAAGTCAATAGTTGGTCAATTAATTAAAAATGGCAGTTTTAAGAAATATTTTATATTAACGAGAGTCCCTTTGGAATTCAATGCTTTGGGAATTTACTAGGTTTCAAAACACAAACAACAACTGAACAATAACAAACAATAAATAAATTTGTTATAGTACGTCAGTATTGTGTAGAATAATAAAAAAAATATTACACCTTAAAAACGGTTCTCTGATATGCTATGCTGCAATTGTTGGAATAATAGTATACACTTACAATATATATATTATATATATAATGTCGCGAAATTAATTTTAGTTACAACAACAAGCAATATAGGAATGCTTTCCACGTGTTAACATTTTTATTAACATCTCCAAGTAAAATAACATTATAGAACATTAACACTGGCATTAACATAAATATTACACTCAATAACATTAGTAAACATTATTGTCCAGTATACGGATAGGGAAAACGCGCCATTTGTTAACAAATAAATAAAGGGAACAATTGTAATGGACATGTACAAAAGAACGCTAATTTTGGTCACATGGGGTGATACACCAACAGCCTATTATTACTACAGTCAGGCAGCTAGGCTGAACAAGAAAATAAAGATAAATTAATGGATTTTCTTTGCGTTTGAAATCCGGACTAGTTCTCTACTCAAATACTTTGTACAACTCAACCATTGTATAGTCATATCTGTTTGGGATGTTGCGCCGCCATTTTATTTTGACACCATACACAACATACGCCTTCCAGAATCGTGTACGGCAGTATTTGTTGACGTCACACATATGTCAACTGCCTGTGAACTTTGCTTTTTCGGTTGACGTCATGCACACACGTCATAGCTGTCAACTTGAAGTTCGCACCGCCGAGAGCTTTGGTCTGACGTCACACAGACGTCTTAATTTTGTCACTGTCCGAAAGTGTCGAACAGTTCGAAAGAGTTTGCGTGGTTTGAAGAAGTATAATTTTTTTTATAATTAAAAGGTACGTATGTCCAAGTCTTCACTTATGGAAAGGACTTTTTGTACAGGGCATCGTGGCCATTTCTCAACATCACATCTTTTGAAAGGTACATAGTACACGCTGTTGCCTTATTTATGAAACGAAGTCGTGAAGGGGGTCTTTATCCATTCACATGCACTGTTGTTGGTTTAATATTATAATATTTTGTAATTGTGATTCTATCAGGACAAATCGAGGTAGACCTTACTTCTAAAATTGTCCTGTACTTAACATTGTCTCGATAGAGTTCAGTTCATCACGTAGCGACTGCCTGGGGTCCGATAGATTTCTGTATGCACGTTGCAAACAATTGTTATCTTATTATTATTATTATTATTATTATTATTATTAGTATTATTATTATTTATAACACTACTTAAAATGGTCCATCAGAAAATCCTTAGCGCAGTCTATTGCAATCACACAAATGTTATCACACAGAAAGGCCTTTTGCGTCTTGGTGCGAGGTGGTAACGGTGTTGACGTAACCCTTCGGTCGTTGGGGGAAAAAGGCGATTAGCGCCTTTCTTTTCTCTGGGCCAGCTTAATAATGGCGGTATCCATCTCCTTCTCCCTCGACGTGCGTCTTGGTGTACAGTCCTTTGAACTCCTTCTATCCAGAATGTTATCCTCCGATCCTCTAATTAACTAACGATTTTTTTTTGGGATTTGCAACATAAGTTTATGATTTCTGGATATTGAGAAAAGCGTGATTCTTTATATCTGAGGCGCGTCTTATTCTATCTTCACTGAGCAACAGTACTTTGCTTCGGGAAGAACCCTCATTGCCGCGCGATTTGTGGTATATCCACGGTGGAAGAGAAATTAGACCGACTTGCCAAAATAATAAACTTCGGATCTCTATCGTGCTTACTGATATAGCCATTGTATTGTGTGTGTGTTTTTTTTAACATGCATATCTGGCACGAGAGTGCAACTGGACACGGCCTTCTCTCAGATCGTCGTCAGCAGTGACCATCCAATGGTCCAAACACTATCCCTGGTGTAGAGGTAAAAGTGACTGCTGGCGGGTTTGAACAACGGTCTTTGATGGGTCCAGCTTCAGAATACATTCCAAATAACGCTGTCTTTGCCATTTGTCCAGCAAGCGGACAACTTGCTGTCTGGCGTCCTATGCCGCACCACTTCAAGATGACAGCTGAAAGTTTCCACAAATAGTCGTCCTCGAGGTATGACCCGCACGTTCTCGTCATCTGGCCCTCACACGTCACTCACATCCCAAACCTTCACCTTTCCCAAAATAGCACGTTCTTGACGTTTGACCTCTGTATCTGTAAAAGTTGGACCCGCAAAGTTGAATCTTTGCTTTCCAAGCATAACTGAATCGTCCTTTTGGAAGTTTGATCTTGTTAGACCTTGATATTTTGACCCGCGCCGCACGTTTGAACATTTATTCTGTCCAAAAAATCGCCCTTTGAAATTGGATCTTGCAAGTTCATGATAGCTGACCCGCAATTTTGCATTGAAACTTTCCAATTCCGAACATTAGCATGTTCTTAAAAGTTTGACCCGCCAGTTTCAAACTGGAAGCGGCAGCCTTTCCAAAATATAATTGTCCTTGAGATTTGACCTTGAGCGTCCTTGCCATTGGATTCAGCACGTGCAAGGCGCGCGTGCTTGGTCGGTATCGTCATCACTCGCCGTTGAAGTAGGACGTGTGCATGGAGTACAGCTTGTCGATAGGGTTGATGACTTGGCCCATAGGGTTCAAGGACGAGTGGTGACCCACGACCTCTGACCCCAGCAGCATGTGATCCAGGCTGTCCACGTTGTCCTCCAGGCCCATCGGGGTGTCAGGATACACTGCGTCGTTCAGCCCTTGACCCGTGAACATGGAGTCTGCACACGATAAAGGGCAGACAATGAGTATGGCATGATATGGTATGGTACGATGTATGGTATAGTACGGTATGGCTTCGTTTGGTTTTGTGTGGAATGGTGCATGATAGGCTATGGTATACTATGGTACGATACGGTACATCGTACAACCCACAATCAATTCTACAACACGGAAAAAGGGGCGACAAGATTATGCAACATAAGGCACGACGTCGTACACTATTTGCTCGAGACCATACGACTGGGACAAAAAACACAGCACTCTGGTCCACAATGATCGGAACTCTTATTCCAGTCACAAATCTACAAAACCAAACCACAAATTAAACGCTGCTGGGACTTCTTCGAAACTCCTTACTTGACCCCCATCCCCCCTCCCCTCTACCCTTCCCCCCTCCACAACCCCCGGTAAAGTGACGTAGGGAAGATGAGGGAGTATCATTTGAACATTTCATACCCCCCAAGCGATATTACGGTGAACGAATACTATTTTATTCCCACCTTCTAACTAATGGTCCTACAGAGTAAGACAAGGTTAGTCCTCATTGACTTCAACGTTTCACAGACTTGTAATACGGATACGCTGCTGCACTTGTTGTGTTGTAGATTATAGTCACACGACACTTTCGCATATAGGTGACTACTGGACCGATTTATACTGACACCAGCGGGCCAGTTGTTGGTAAAGGGGAAAATAATATGATCACACGTTGACCAATCCGGGATTCGAACCAGCGACCTTTCGGTTACTAGCAAGACGCTCTTACCAACTGAGCTACCCGGCCCCACTACGCTTCTTGGCGTTATAAACAGTATTTCAATAGCGCGCTTACTCGGCAGGCCGCTGTCGTTGCTGGATGGGTTGAGAGCGCAGTCCGAGGAGTCGCTGTCTTCGTCTTTGGCTTTTCTCTTCTGTCCTTTGCTGCCGCCTTTCTTGTCCCCGCCGCCGCCGTTGCCGTTGTTGTTGTTGCTGCTGTTGCTGCTGTTGTTGTTGCTTTCCGTGTTCTGCTTTCGGGCCATCTTCTTTACCTACGGAAAATTTAATTTTTTAATTTTATTTTTGAAACGAATTTTCATAATATTATAGGATGAAACTGGGCTAAATAATTTATCAGAGAAAACGTGGTAGCCGCGGCGGCGTAGCACCACCCAGGACAGAGGGGATCGGACCCGTCAACCGCTCCAACTTTGACCGTTCCTCCAAGATCAACATCATATTATCCTTATCATAATCATCATCATCCTCATTATAATCATCAATCATCATCATCATCAATCATCGTCATCATCCTCATTGTCGTCGTCGTCAACTTCTTTTTCAGTGTCTCACCTTGGCTCGTTGGTTCTGGAACCAGACTTGTACAACCCGTACACTGAGACCCGTTTCTGCTGCAAGCGTCTCTCGCACCTTTAGATATAGCAATAAAACAATCAACCAATCATGCAAAGATCAATAAAGCAACCAGTCCATTTTTTTAAATGAGAGAGAGAGAGAGAGAGAGAGAGAGATAATAATAATAATAATAATAATAATAATAATAATAATAATAATAATAATAATAATAATAATAATAATAATAATAATAATAATAAAAAGAGGATGCTATCACACATTTTTCTTCAGTCTAACTCAAACCGCGGCGATCTAAAGAGATCGCTATTACAGAAATCGGAATAAAAACCATTTATAATTTAGAAATGTTATATTGACTGCATCCCATACCATTATTGAATAGAGGGAGGAAACCGGAGTACCCGGAGAAAACCCTCGCTGTCCTGAAAAGTCTCGTACCTAAATCACGTACGTTTTACCATGCGGGGAGATAAAGATAAAAGAGAAAGAGAGGGAGAGAAAGACAGGGATAGAAAGACAGCATGGAAGTACAAACTAAGAATCCATGCAGACAGATTCAGATTCAATAGTTTATTACAAGAAGAAAATGATTTTAGCATTAATTTGCTAATCTTACAATCAGTCCTTCTTTCAATCACTCACACATTTACTTTAATCATTCATCCGCATTCATGTAAAGACAAACATTGATTTGAAATAAACAAGCTAACTTCGTAACAATGAAACTAACAATACTAAATATAACATATTTAACTGGAACCATTTAATTTAATAAATAGAGAGAGAAAGACGGACTGAGTGGGAAGAGAGGGGGTGGGGGGGATGAAAGAGGAAAATCAATTGATGCATGCTAGAATGTATGATTTTTGAAATTATTAAGAAATATGTTGTAAATCTTGTACTTGAAGCTGTTTAACGATGTGCATTTTTTTAGTTCTAAAGAAAGAGTGTTCCATAACAGGGGGCCTTTAAAAGAGAAGCTAGATTTAAAAATGTCAATTCGTGGTTTTGGAAGTCGGTAGTTTTCAGAATGGTATTGTGTAGGAAATGACATTAGTTGATCACGTAAGTAAGAAGGCGCTATGTTATTTTTTACTTTAAACATCTGTATGGCTAAATTATACTTGAATTGTGTTTGTAAAGGCAGTATTTTAAGATCTGTTAATTTTTCATCTGTTGTTAATTCTCGATTATCTGAGATTAATCTAACCCCACGTCTATGCAGATGATTAAGTCTTTTTAGTTGATTTGCTGAAGCATTAGACCATACCACAGAGGCATAGTTGATATGTGATAGACAATGGGCTTGGAAGAAAATTTTTCTGGCAGAAGATTCAATGTAAGGTTTTAGTTTAGCAAGAAGAAAGACAGAGAGAAAGAGAGACAGACAGACAGAGACAGAGACAGAGAGAGCGTTGACCTTAGTGAATTCATTATAGGTCAAGACTAAGTAAGCTTACTGTAATTGTAGTTGTTTAATTATTTGTAATGCTTTCCGCGGCTGAAACATGATAGCTTCCCAGAGGCAGAAACAAAATGCGGGGTGAGAAGAGAGAGGGAGAAAGAGGCAGCAGATATACGGGTTTAAAAACAAAAAGTTCAACATTTAAATTTGAGAAAAAAAATTTAAAAATCCATGTATTGAAAAATGCACAGGAAGGCAGATTAGATCAAAACAATTAAACTGGGGGAGAGGGGTGAGAGGGGAGAGAGGAGAATAGCGGGGGAAGACAGGGTTTACGTGCGAGCGTTTTTTTTTTTGTTTTTTTTGTTTTTTGTTTTTTTGTTTTTTTGTTTTTTTAGAGCGCGGGCGTTCAGTTCATACCTTGCGGCAGGGTTTAGGGTTGACCTCGAAGGCGGCCTTGAACTTTCGCCTCTGTGATGTGGTCAAAATAGTGCGGGGTCTCTTAGGCCCTTTACTGCTTCCGGGGTCACCACATTCGTCATCATAACCTAGGTCGCTCCCATCACCTGCAAATGGCCACGCACAAAAATTATTTATTTATTTATACTGCATATTTCTTGTTTATTTAAATTGCTGCTTTGTTTCAATATAGTAATGTTATCGTAACGTCATAATAATAAAATAGAAATAGATGTGAGATCATTCTAGGTTGATACCAATTTAAAATAAATGATACTCACTCTTAGGACTGAGCGGCATGAGCGTGAACTCTTTCTCAAAGTCCAGCCTGCAGAAGAGTTGTCCGTCCTTGACCACGAACTCGTCGCCTTTCTGCAGGAGGTGCCCGCACGCGATGCACGTGAAACAGGGGAGATGATACACGCACCCCGCCGCGCGCATTACCAGTTCATGCGCTGGGATGGACTGCAGACACCCGTTGCATTTGGTTCCGTACAGCCTGAAACAATACAATTAGAAAATTACAATTAGATCTACATTACCATAGCAGGCAAGACGATCAAGTCAGTATCAAAAGGCCATTTGTTAAGATGCATCTAAGATGCTCGTTCTGATTTCGTTGCCAAAAAAACATAATTACGAATGACAGAACACACAGCCATATAAAGCAATTCATTCATTATAAATATCACAACGCAAAGGACAACAACGGTGAAGCAAGGTAAGTGAAAGGTGGAGCTGGCATGGACTTACCGAAAACTAAACTTGCCGTGTAGATTTGTAAGGCAAATCACACGTGCACGCACATTAAAGCTACTATATCGTACGTTGATCAAGTGCTTGGCAGACTCAACACCTTATTCAGCTTTAGATATTGTTATTCTCTTCTTCATAAAATCAAGTAAACTAAACGTTAAGTGTAACAGCGTTAAGTAGAAATTGATTGATTGATTGATTTATTGTTGCTTTAGGTCCAGCGGACTCTTCCGAGCCAAATCAGGACCGGACAACCCCCGATCCGCATAAAAGATCTGCTGAAACAACCCTAGTGGAAAAATTGAACGCCCTCCACCGGCCAGTAACTTTACAATAAAGACATCCCACGCGGGGGACGGCTGAGGGTTTACCTCAACTACGCGAACCCCCGGTTACAAAAACAAAATAGAATACAAACATCATTATAAATCATCAACAAAACACATACATATAAAATGCCTATATTGCTAACTAATACAATCATAGGAAGCCCTAGTGACCACCCGGCAGAAAGCGTCCAACACTCCCAAGCTGATCCAACAGACCCCATACACAAACAAGGAGTCTTGTCCAGGAAGAGTTTTCAAGAAAAAAGGTAGGTCATTGATCTAGCGAAGAAGAAGATAGTATAGCAGAGTGATAGGACAGAGCAGGAATGGGAAAGAGTAAATGAGGAAGACAGCGACAGTGGGAATTTAAAGCACTAAATTTCCATAAAGTGGGGATACTATTTATACTGAAAACCCCCGGCACTCCAACGGGGGTAGTTAAGTAGAAATGGACAAATCTAACTAAACCGGCAGTTTTACACCATTCCCAAACTCTCGCCCACACCTTCCTTCTACAGCCTACTGTTAGTATAATGGCAAAGAGGCATAATGAGCTACAATATTGCTTGCTCAAACTCCTGCGAGTCCACGCACTCACTCATTCACAACACAACGCACACACAATGTTGGAAAATGTTGTTCCTGTTGTGATTGCATAGAGAATTCGAGAGTGAAAGAGAGCGATTCGACAAGTAAATGCATTACACAATAGAATGGTCCCTCCTCCCTAGATAGTACTTTTGCCAGGCGCTGAGGCTTATAGATTCCTGCTGCCGTCCACGATACTCTGGTGGCGGTAGCTGGCTTGCAACAGGAAACGGCGCATATCCTACAACAAGCCAATGTACCCGTTCACCCCCGCGTGGCCACAAAAGAGTCTACCCGTATCTGGCCACTTCTGAGAGATCGCAACAACAACAAAACAGACCCACTCACCCCTTTCTACCCTCCTTCCCCGCGGGTGAGTGTTCATGCGTGTGGGAGTGGGGGAAGGGAAGGGGATGAGTGATTATCAATGATTATTAGGGGTGGCCTCGCGGCGCAGTGGATAAGTCGCCGGTTTCCTATGCCGAAGGTCGCGGGTTCGATTCCCGCAAGGGGCGAACGTATGTGACTTAGGTTCGAGACTATTGAGATCACTGAGGGTTTTCTCCGGGCACTCCGGTTTCTTCCCTCCCTTCAATAATGGTGCAGGACGCAGTCAATATAAAAATTTCAAAAATAAAATTTCCATTTTCTTTCCGTCTTCTAATAGCGATCTCCCTGCCTTTACACCACCTGTTTGAGTGATGGATGTGTGTTTGGTGTGTGTGAGGATGGATGAGACAGGTGAGCGTGTATGTTGGTATAGATCGCCGCGTTTTGAGCCTGAATGATTTGGGGAAAGGCGCGTATAGCATCCTGTATTATTATTATTATTATTATTATTATTATTATTATTATTATTATTATTATTATTATTATTATTATTATTATTATTAATATTATTATTATTATTATTATTATAGACAGACTGACAAACAGCATTTTATAGAAACGGCCAGGAAGAAATCAGCAGGAGAAACGTGCTTGATTAACATCGCCTGAAAAACATCTAATGATTATCTCCCATTACAAACTTGAGAAATAGTCGAGGACAGAAAAAAAAAAAAAAAAAAAAAAAAACATGCTAAATAATCACCGTATCAGGAAAGCGTGAAAAATCTCATATCTTTCCATTCACAACGTGTATACACAAACGTGTGTGCTCAAGCGTGGGGTGGTCTATGCGGCACTAATCCCTGCCTTCTTTTTTTTTTCCATACCTCCGTATTCCTTTAAACCATGTATCCCTTCTTTTTTCCACTTTTCCTTTCCCCTCCTTCACTCCATGTCTTCATGAATTCTCTACCCTCCCATCCAATCATTCTTTGGAGCCCGCAATCCTTTACCCACCCTTACTCCCTTCTCTCTCTTTCTTACCGTACTCCCATCTCTCCCCTTTACAATGTCATCCTCCATTTTCTTACATCTATGATCAAATACTTTTGAAATCAAATCACCCAGATTTCCATTTCCATTCAACTCAATGGCTTCCTCTCAATTAGATTTCCTGCTTAAGAAGGCAGTGAGATATTGTCGAAATACAGGCGCTTGTATCTGGATACAAGCGCCTGTGGTCAAAATATATCAAGGTAAATCATCGCAGAATCTGAGTCAACATAATACATACTTAATGTCATCCACTTTCGTCTACATGTGCCACATGCAGGAAAAAAGAAAAGATAAAAACAAAACAAATCAAAAAAATATTTTTTTTAAAATCACGCTCTCTCTCTCTTTTTTTTTCTCTCTCTCTCACACACACTCTCTCTCTCTCTCTCTCTCTCTCTCTCTCTCTCTCTCTCTCTCTCTCTCTCTCTCGCATTCGAGCCTCGGCAGCCGAAGAGGTAACATCTCAAAACCTGAGCTCTCGTCGCAATTCAGTATTCACTGTGTTCAGCTCGTTGATATACCTTAGCTTCACAATCGTCTACACCACAGAAGCTTTACAGTAAAAAGGCATTGAGGAAAGGCAAGCGTTTCGTCGGCTAGATTTTGCTTCTGCGAAATTACAGCAAAAGAAGTAAATTGTGACTGTGAAACCGGACATTGTGGGACAATTTGAGGTCAGTTACTTCGAGTTTTGTGAAACGATACTTTTAATTTCTCGCAACCGTGTCTGTCTTGAGTGCACTCGGTATAATCCAAGGAACTAAGTTATTGCTGGCAGAATTTCGTTTTCGTGATGTAAATTTATTGACTTTATCTCTTGTACTTATTTCCTACCGTCAAAATATTCGACATTTTGTCCGGTCCCCCTCCATTTTATTCCTCCACCCACGACGTCATTCTTCAGTCGAGGACCACCCCAAACCCCATCCATCCCCCTGTCCGTCGTCATCAAGCCCCAACCTCTCACCCCCAACCCCCTCCATCTAATTGAATGCACTCACGATTTCTTCGGTATGTGCTCTCCAGTGGATAATTGAAAATTAATTGACTGTTGACAATTTGTGAGCTTTAGTTACCAGCATCCTTGTTTACACGTGAAATTGCCACTTTCTTGCCATGTACTCAATGCAATCCACGTCACACAATGGACGAAAGGACGATTACATCAGTCAGCAATTTCCTCCACATTCGCACGAATATTTTGAAAAGCAGCTTTCTCGAATTCTCGATACAGTGCAAACACAAACATCGCACCTGAGCTGTCAACTGGAGGACAACTTCTCACGTCTTGAGAAATCGGTGAGGGAAATCCGGGGAGACATGAGCAAACTACACCAAGATACACAACAGATACGGTCTGAGGTGAAAACTCTTCATAATGCACAGCAAAATTCCGATTCAAGAATCAACACTCTGGAAGAGGAGCTGGACAAAATGGATGCGGCAACCAGGAAGAACAACGTGAAGTTTGTAGGCGTTCCTTGGGACGAGCGTTCTCCACTTCAAACCATCATAGAGCTTTTAAATGCCCATTCATCTTACGACCAATGGCGAGAGTTAGATTTTGAAACCGTGTACAGAGTTGGTCAAGGCAGAGGTTCGCGCCCCATCATTGTTGCGTTTGCCAGATTTTGCGACAAACTGGATGTCTTGAGGGATACAGAGCTTCGAGAAAGACTTACCTCTAGGGGTATCAAAATTGCCGCAGATTTAACCGCTAAGCAAAGGCAGAAGATCCAGGACTACAAACAACAGGGCAAGGTCGCATACTACAAAGGGGGGAAACTCTTCGTGAAAGATGGCCCATATCATCGACAGTTTGGTGGAGCGGTCAACGCAGGTCACAAGCCACCTCAAACCAGGCAAACCACCCACATCGTGTCTGGCCAGCAAGAGATATCCGGCAGAAGAAATCCAAACGATGTCGGACCGAGTCAGGGAAACAATATGGCATCATCTGACAGTTCCAATTTTCAACAGAGAACATTTCCTATACCACACCCATTCGCCGCATATCCCCCATTCCACTTCCCACCCATCCCAGTGACTCAGTGGCAGTCGTGGAATACTTACACGCACCAACCAGCTATCGCCGTTACAAATACGGTGACACAAGACCAAGGTCACTGGGGTCTGCCATTGTCAGATATTGACGTTAGGGCAGAGCACGATAGTGGCCAGAGACCAGTTGTGCCAGGTCCTCACTCTTACAGTGTTGCAGTAGCTTCAAGAAAATCTCCTGGATCCAACACTGATCAGAGATCTAAAACAGAAACGCGCAGGTCCCAGGTTGCGAGCGCTAAAGCCACAAAGAAGGCAGTTAGCGATGACTTAGCGGAAGAAAGCAGCACCGTTCCAAGCAGTCACCCCCAAAATGGCCTCTCGCTAATAGCTAAGCAAGACTGTGGCAATGACAGCAGAGATCAAAAACATGAGGCTGACATGAGCAAAATTCAAGAAGACGAAGACCACAGATCACAAGAAATAGAAATCGAGGGCGACTCGTTGGAAGTGACTGAAGACGAAAACTTTCAAGAAGCAAAAAATGAAGACACAGCACAAGAATCAGAAGAGGCAAGTACCAGGGGCAGCCAATCGCAGGCTGACTCAAGAAAGAAACCTGATCCACAGAACCCAGTGGAAGTGCAATCATCGCCGAACCAAAAGTTAAGCCATAGAACTGGAAGCTCACAGGTCGTCGCAGACGCTCATACACGAAAACATCCAGAATCAGAACCTGGATTACAGACCAACACAATGATAACAGCTGATACACATAACACTTTTGCATCGTCAAACGGCGCTCCACAATCGGACACTAACACTGCAGCAGGCACAGCCACAATCCAAATGCCAAAAGTTCAGGGAGAAACACGTCCGCTTGATAAAAACAGACAGGCAAATAGTTCTTCAACAGCAACAAAAGCAGACAGCGACAGAAGTCTGCGCCCCAGACCATCTGGAAGACGCCAAACGAGCCTGAAAGAGTGCTTGGCAGTCAGAGAGCCAGCAGCGGAGGCACCAAACGAAGCTGTTCAGAATAACGCCACAGCGCCACAACCAGACAACATCGTCGCTACAGCATAGGACTTTGGCCGGGCCCCGAACTCTGACGATGCTGAAGCAAGTAGGATTGATAACCAGCTTGGGCGTCAACCTGAAAAAGAAAACGATGGACGCAGTAATTATTCTAACATAAAATGTTTAACATATAACGTTAGAGGCTTAGCACAAAACCTTGAGAATTCAGCTTTTGTAGACTACATAAAAAGCTTTGATATTGTTTGTCTTACCGAGACTCATTTTAAAGCTAATTTAAACGTACAACTTTTCCCTGATTTTGACATTTATGCTGCTGTTGCGCGGAAGCTTTCCAAGCACGGCAGACTTGCTGGAGGAGTCATGGTGTTGGTAAGAAAAAATCTGTCCAGTCTTGCTGAAAAGGTTAATTGTAATATTGAAAATATAATTGTTCTAAAGTTCACAAAAGAGCTGCTACATACTGACAAAGATACTATTTTAATTGCATGTTATCTACCTCCTTACGATTCTAAATTTTGGAACAACTCTCAAAATGGTTTTGGGTTTGAACCTATTGAAAAATGCTTGTTAGATATCTATGAAAAATTAGAAGACTTTCACCTCATATTATGTGGAGATTTTAATGCACGCACAGGAACTCTAAATTGTAGCACTGTTTCTGATGTTTTTGATGACTTTGATGTCCTCTCCAAGCCTGAGGATGACATTTTCGTCCGTGCTTCACAAGATACCACTGTAAATCAATTTGGAGAGCAGTTAATCGAATTTTGTAATATGTCTGATTGCGTTATCCTAAATGGTCTTATACCCAATAACTTTGATGATAGTTGCACATTCATTTCAGCTGCTGGTTCTAGTTTAATAGACTATTTCATTATGTCTAGAGACTTATTTTTGTCACTTAATGTCCAGTCTTTGTTAATTGATAACATGATAGAATCTGATCATTTGCCAGTAACACTTACCATAAGTATCAATAGCTACAGCAGATCTGAAAACGTCCCAAACGAAAACGACAACGAGGAAAGTAATGAGTGTGAAAAAATTATTTGGGATAATAGCAAAGAAGGGGATTATTTTGACTGTCTTAACTCCCCAGAAGTGCAACACTTTTTTGCCAGAGCCTATAGTTATTTACATGAAGATATTGAGCAGGCTGTAGACTACTTTGCACAGGGTATTTGTAAGGCCAGTGATTGTATGAAAAAGAAAATCCAGTCAAATAAGAAGAAACGAAACGCGCAGTGGTTCGATAAGGACTGTAGGGAGGCTAGGCTAACTGTTAGAAACAAGTTGAAGCTGTTTAGGAAAACTAGACAGGATTCAGATAGATTAGAGTATACACAGGCTAAAAAAATATTTAAGACAATGATTAGAGATAAGAAACGCACATTTAAGAACAATCAAGCAGACGCTTTGGCTGCCAAATCTAGAAACCCCGCTGAATTTTGGAAGCATGTTAGGACCCTATTATGCGACCGCAAACAAGACACAAGTGACAGAATTGATTTAAACACCTGGCATCAGCACTTTGAAAATCTATTTAGACAAAACGAAGACGATGTAGATGATGTCGCCAATTACCTACAAGATGAAGAATCTATTGATAATGACCACGTTCTAAATAGAAAAATTACCACAGAAGAAGTTACCAAAGCAATTAGAAATCTAAAAACCAGGAAATCTGGTGGATTAGACGGTGTACTCTCAGAGATGCTTAAGGCTGGTAAGAATATCACTGTAACCTTCCTCACTGATTTGTTCAATGCAGTGTTTGACAAAGGCCAATACCCTTCTCAGTGGGCAAAAGCAGTTATAGTACCTATTTTTAAAAAAGGATCGCCGGATAATACTGACAACTACAGAGGTATATCGCTACTCAGTATCACAAGTAAATGCTTTACATCGATTTTAAATCAACGTCTTTACAACTGGTTAGAAAACGGTAGCAGAATTGTGGAAAATCAAGCAGGATTCAGAAGAAACTACTCCACTACCGATCACATATTCACATTGCATGCTATTGTACAGAACTGTCTTAGTAAAAAAGGAAGAAAATTATATGTTGCGTTTGTCGACTTTAAAAAAGCCTTTGACAGTGTCCAGCATAGCAAACTTCTAGAAACATTACAAACAGAGGGCATAAATGGTAAATTCTACAGCATCCTCAAATCCATGTATGAGTCATTGACTTCTTGTGTCAGAGTGGGGGGTAAATTTACAGAGTTCTTCAGCTCCTCAAAGGGAGTCCGTCAAGGTTGTGTTTTAAGTCCTACCTTATTTTCAATGTTTATAAATCAACTTGCAATACACATTACGGATTCTGGTCGACATGGCATCCAACTCCTGCCAGGGTTAATGGAATTGTTTATCCTTTTATTTGCCGATGACGTCACGCTTATATCAACCACACCAGCAGGTTTACAAAATCAGTTAAATTGTCTAAAAGAGTGTTGTGAAAAACTAAAACTAGAAGTCAACATTAACAAAACAAAGATAATGGTTTTCCGAAAAGGGGGTTACTTATCAAGATTTGAACATTGGAAATTTGATGGAGTTAATTTAGAGGTAGTTAATGAATATTGTTATTTGGGTTTTACGTTTACAACTATGCTTAGTCATAAAATTGGAACTAACCACTTGGTAGGGAAGGGGAGGAAAGCAGTCTTTAGTTTATGCCGTTTACTGAAACAACTAAAGTCGATGTCAAAAGATGTATTCTTTAAACTGTTTGATTCAAAAGTGCAATCTATTTATTATATTCATCAGAAGTCTGGGGTTTAAGTCGTCTTGATTCTATTGAGAAAGTTCACTTATTAGCATGCAAAAATTTTCTAGGCGTTCCTATTCGAACCCCCAATAAAATGGTATATGGTGAGTTAGGTCGTTTTCCTCTATATATAAATTCGGCGATTCGCACACTGAGGTACTGGTTCAGAGTATTGCAGCTTAGTGCTGATAGATTACCAAACCAAGCGTATCACATGTTGCTGAATTTAGATATTTCTGGTAAGAAAAATTGGGTATCAGGGGTACGTAATATATTATCTGAGTGCGGGTTCTACATTGTTTGGGTTCAACAGGGAGTGGGTAACACAAATGCTTTTCTGGCAGAGTTTAAGACTAGGCTCCAAGACATTTTTAGGCAAGAATGGTCTGCAGCAGTACGGGATAGAGACCGCTATAAAACGTTTAGTTCATTCAAGACCGAGTTTGGGCAGGAATCGTATATTGTAGATATTGATGTATATTGTTTTCGTGTGGCACTCTCATTAATCAGATTTGGAGTTCTTCCAATTAATAACAACACCTATAGATTCGATGATAATATTGCACTAAGAAATTGCATTGTATGTAAGAATATAGTTGAAAATGAATACCACTTTTTGTATGTATGTCCTTTGTATGATGATTTTAGAAATCGCTTTTTGTCAGATCGACCTGCTTTACTTAAAGACATGATGAGCTTGAAAGGGATTACGCATTTACGAAACCTAAGTAAGTTTGTATATCACGCATTCGCAAGACGCAAAAAGCTTGCAGAATCTCTGGAATAAGCTAATGCATTGTCCTGCTTCCCTGACCCCCACCCACCAACCCGCACACACACACACAGACACACACTTCTTATGGCGCAAAAAATGTCTATTAGATATTATTGTTTTTTCCGTTCAGTCAATGTTTTTTGTATGTTAGAAACCAACGCTCGAATCAAATGCGTGTGAATGGAGAGTGTTCGCGCATGTGCGCGTGCGTGTGAGCATATGGGCCAATGGCCAAAAATGCAATAAATTGTCAAATGTCAAATGTCTCTCTCTCTCTCTCACCGAGTCGTCAGGAAAAAAACAACAAGCTTTCGAGTGTTTTTTAGAAGCCTTTCTCAAGACAAAAAAAAAACAAATAAAATAAGAAAGAACCCAAGGCTTAATGCGTAAAACTCTGGACAGCAATTCCATATACTGATACAAATAATATCGTGAGCACTATTCAAATGAAAATATGAACGTAGTAACCCAAACAGAACACAATTCTTATATTAACCCAACTACAACAGTCAACAGCCCAAATAACCGAATTTCCTGAAACACAAGCAAACAGAGGAATCACTAAACAATAGGCTTCACAAATAAATGTATAAATACAGGAAATAATTAATCCACGTTAGGAGAGAGAGGAGGGTGAGGAAGGTGTGGGTGAAAAGTACATACCTTCAAGTATGTACAATTTATAACTGTAATGGTTACAGGTAAGTTGAAGATGGAGATTACATTACATAACATTAATGCTTTAGGTCCAGCGGATTCTTCCAAGCCAAATCAGGGCCAGAAGATGGAGATGGACGAGGTGCTACAGATTGTTGTTGTTGTTGTATGTAGATTATAGTCACACGACACTTTCGCATATAGGTGACTACTGGACCGATTTATACTGACACCAGCGGGCCAGTTGTTGGTAAAGGGGAAACTAATATGATCACACGTTGACCAATCCGGGATTCGAACCAGCGACCTTTCGGTTACTAGCAAGACGCTCTTACCAACTGAGCTACCCGGCCCCTCGTGCTACAGATGTTGTTGTTTGTAGATTATAGTCACACGACACTTTCGCATATAGGTGACTACTGGACCGATTTATACTGACACCAGCGGGCCAGTTGTTGGTAAAGGGGAAAATAATATGATCACACGTTGACCAATCCGGGATTCGAACCAGCGACCTTTCGGTTACTAGCAAGACGCTCTTACCAACTGAGCTACCCGGCCCCCGTGCTACAGAAGTTGGTTGGTTGGTTGGTTGGTTGGGTGAATTAACGTCCCCGGACACGTTGTGTATAGGGGACAACGCTACAGAAGACTGCTTGGCATTTTTTATACTCGGCGGCACATCACCAACGACGAAGTCCGACAGACCATCACACAAGCCATTGGAAAATACGACGACATGCTGACAGTGGTGAAGAAACGGAAACTCCGATAGTATGGGGACGTCCCCAGAGCATCAGGCATTGCAAAGACCATCTGCAAGGCACGGTGCAAGGAGGCAGAAGAAAAGGGAGACAGAAAAAGAGTTGGGAGAATAACATTCGAGAATGGACTGGCTTGACATTGAGTGAAGCCATGAGGGTTGATGAGGACAGAGAAAGATGGAGTACGCTGGTTAAACGATCATCTGTGGTGCCCCAACGACTTTCGAGTTAGGGGCTAGGATAGGAACAAATTGCACAATGGGTTATTTATGTAGCCTATTATTTAGTGACGTGTCTGGGCTTGTGTTTGGTGCATTTGGGTTATTTTCAAGTTGACTGTTGTACAGAGTGCACAATTTATGTTATGTTTGGATTGTACGTTCCTGTTTTAATTTGGAATAAAGTTCACAATATTATTTGTGTCAATTTATAGAATTGCTGTCCACGAGTGTTCATTTATCCATGTTTTTGCTGGAGAAAGAGTGGAAAATAAGGGAAACAAACATTACACACAAACTCTTCACACACACTTATACCCATGACTCCTACCTTTACCATTCTCATTGTCAAAGTGTCAAAGCTGGAAGAAGCGACAAGCTTTAAGTGAGTGTGGGGTCTAGATTAAAACTGAGGAAAGAAACATAACTTATACGATGTCTAATTCATGCTAACAGCTAAGAGATGACTGCTTTATCTCTATCTATCTATCTATCTATCTATCTATCTATCTATCTATCTATCTATCTATCTATCTATCTATCTATCTATATCTATATCTATATCTATCTATATCTATATATATCTATATATATCTATATCTATATCTATATATATATATATATATATATATATATATATATATATATATCTATATATATATATATATATATATATATATATATATATATATATATATATATATATATATATATGCACGTATATTCACTCTTTCTTGCTGTGACCAATAGTTGCGAAATTTGAAAAATTTTAATTCAAAACGACGGGTCCGAGCGTTGAAAAGGTCGTCTGCTACCGCAGCATACAGGCAGGGGCGAACCACAAACAAATGCAGCGGAGAGTGACCAACAACATGTGAAAGAGCCACGGCAAAAAAAACACATGCTGTGCCTGTAGTCTGATGTGACGCTCAATAACCCTCCACTATAACCCACTCCCTCCCCACATACACAAAGGCACAGATAGAACAACGGCACTGAGGAACAAGCGAAAGCCAGTCTCGAACAGCTTCTAAAACACACTTAGTCTAGACAAGCTCCGCCCCTTTCGCTGAATATGCATGAGGCGGCGGAGCTTCGGAGAAGGGGGCCGAAAGAGACAGTTCCCAGAAGACAGGCATTCATGACAGAAAATTATGGTGTACATGCACAGAAGAAGAAAACGATCTGGGCTGCCGTTTTCGGGGCGATGGGTGCAGTGTGATGTATGTGGGGTCCCCTCGTTCGAAATGCTTCCTTTTATTTATCTATTAATGTCGTTCGTTAAACACTTAACGCAGAAGGTTTACTTAAAGTCGGACAGATCAAGACAAAAACTCGAACTAAAAAAAACAAACGAAGATATATGCCAACGAGAACTATTATTACTGTAAAGGGATCAAGAAGAAACTATAAGAAAAGAAACTATCAGAAAAGAACTAGAAAGTATTTTCATGAAAGAAAAAAAAACTGCGCAGGGGGCCCCCTCACCCCCCTTCCACACACACATACATACACCCACACACACACACACACACGCAGTTCAGCATTATTAGCAAGATATTACAACTGATTCAGTACACTGGGGAATTTCCTGTTATCAAGTTGGACTTTTATAACTGCAATGATATCTTATCTGCACAGCTCCTTTCCCCATCAATGTCTATCCCACCATCCACTCCCAAACGTTTTCTGGTCTAAACTGAACTAAAAGGTGAGGATGATAATTATGCTGTAAATTCTTTTTAAACAGATGTACACAATCTCAACAGAATTTAATGATACATGATACAAGCGCAGCATGTGTGGTGTGCATGTGTTGGTTGTCAGGTTTATAGTGATGGGGAGTTGTTAGATGACTCCCCACTCGCTGACCTCTGCCATTTAATAATAATAATAATAATAATAATAATAATAATAATAATAATAATAATAATAATAATAATAATAATAATAATAATAATGCTGCAGGATCATATCACGCGCTTTTTCTTCCTTCGAACTCGATCCGAAGAAATCGCTATTAAAGAGGTCGGAATAGAAATCTATTTGTAATTTTTGAAAGTTTTAGATTGACTGCATCCTATATACCATAATATTGAAGGGAGAGAGGGAACCGGAGTACCAGGAGAAAACCCTCGGCGTCCTGAAAAGTCTCGTACCTCTAACGTCACATAGGCCTAAGTTCGACCTAAGTCACGTTCGTCTGTACAGTGTTTGCGATAAAGTGTTAGAAATGTGCATGTGGAAGGTCTGTCTGTCTGTCTGTCTGTCTGTCTGTCTGTCAGTCTGTCTGTCTGTCTGTCTGTCTGTCTGTCAGTCTGTCAGTCTCTCTCTCTCTCTCTTTCTCTCTCTCTCTCTCTCTCTCTCTCTCTCTCTCTCTCTCTCTCTCTCTCTCTCTCTCTCTCTCTCTCTCTCTCAGCCTGCGTTCGTGCTTGTGTCCATGGCGAACGAGTGTGTGTGTATTTTGAGCGTTTGTGGTTGTTAGTAGACAGACAGACATTAGTGGGACACTAGGAAGCGAAGGGATGTTATTGGTTCGCAGGTCCTCGGGGTCTCGTTAACAACTGCCGTTGGTCCGGCCGCTGACGGCGGCCACTGCACATTAATCACCAAGCTTTCTTGTTTGCAGAGAGAGAGAGAGAGAGAGAGAGAGAGAGAGAGAGAGAGAGAGAGAGAGAGAGAGAGAGAGGAGGAGGAGGAGGAAGAAATAGAAGAAGATGAGATTGAGATAGAGACATGCTATTTCAACAAGGATGGAGATTTTAGTCTATAAGCCTAGTCTTACAATCTCTCCTTGCCTCATTCACTCTCACATTCATGCTCATTATTGTATGTTTGTGTACAAGTCTATTTTCAACAAGCCGTTCAAGCATTCATCCACACTTTAGGTGATACATGTTTAACGAGGGAGAGAGAGAGAGAGAGAGAGAGAGAGAGAGAGAGAGAGAGAGAGAGAGAGAGAGAGAGAGAGAGAGAGAGAGATGACAGACATATATAGAGAGGGCGAGAGATAGAGAGAGAATAGAGAGAGATTTTATTTGCATCATGTCAGTCTCAATGAACCATCCACAATTCACAGACTCGACGATAAATAAATTAACGAACAGCCGCTGATACAATAATCTCCTCTCTCTCTCTCTCTCTCTCTCTCTCTCTCTCTCTCTCTCACACACACACACACACACACACACACACACCTACACAGGCAAACACTATACCTTTTGTTCTTACACTAATATTTACGTGGCAATATAAAAACCAATAACACTAGTTATCTGTCAGTGACATCGCGCATACAAAACAGCGAAACGCTGCGCTCCACTGGCGCCCTGCAGACACCTGGCTTCAGCGCAACATTCACAACCCCACATAAAATGAAGGATGAAGTGGCAAGTACCGTGAACGGATAAGACACGGGCTGTAAAACCATTCAACGCGTGTACGCATGCAACATATGAGCTTGCATATAATGAGGCTACGGTAAGTGTATTTAATAGTGTACTTAATGTATTGTGTCCAAATGTAATGTGTGTTTAATGTTTTGTTGCTTTGTCGCTTGTGTAACCACAGGCGTGGTGATGTGTTTTGTTGTTCTCCACAAAGGTGAACTAAATAAAAAATGAAACGTTATTTTCTAAAAGATCCCGAACCAGTAAAGCTTACTTATATTCATTAAAGTGATACTCAACGTCAAACAAAAAATTGGCACAGAACATAATTTTAAAATATTAAACTGCAATAAATAAATAAACAATAGATATACATAAAAATATAAATAAATAAATAAAATAACAGGTGATACTTTTTTCTAAGTAATGATCCAAAACCTGTAAAGCTTACTGTGAAGATTGAGGCACGCGCGATGAATTTTATCATTTTGTTTTGCAAAGCATGCAATAATAGAGTGTATTTACCTTTGATTTGATTTTGCGTTGTTGCTAGAAGAAGCTTTGTATAATGTTAATAATTTTCATCGGTCAATATTGTTGAGATTTTTCTGAAATTACTTGTTTATTATCGATCGAAGCTTCTAGACCTTACGGATAAAAGCTGGTCAAATCTAAACAAAACATGACGTAAAGCAGTGCAGTTCCGGTGACGAGTTTTATTTTGACTGGGTGTTATTGCGTCATGTTGGAATGTTTGAATTTTTTCTCAATGGCAAAAAGGCTATTATAAGTAAATGCACTG
>CM072527.1:3735872-3755872 GCA_036898135.1 Oncomelania hupensis
ACTCCTCAACACAAAACCCACAAACACCTGTTCCCTACATGAGGTCTCCCTATGAAGCTCTTCCACGTTTTCAATCACACCCGAGCATTAATCAAACCCCGCCCTTTTCCTTACCATCTTGCCAACCCCGGGTAGCTTTTGCTACACCACAGATACAGATGTCACGCCGTGTTCCGGGTACCTTTACGGGTGGAACGGTACTTGCCTAAACGGGTATGTCTCCCTCTAGAAACGCCAAAGGGTGCCCTCCTGCGATCAACCGTTCAAGCTTATAGACATGATAGATCTTTGTTACCCCGGGGTGTTCAAGGTACATAGTTAAGGTGGGCCAGTCACGGATCGAACAGAAAGGGGCATAGGGCTAATTACATCAAAGACGCTGTGCAGGTACTGTTGATGTACTACGGATGCCCCCTCCTCCCCTTTTCCACCCCCACCCCCATCTCCAACACTCCTCCTCCCCGCCTTTTTCACGTCAATGCAAGGTTGACAAATTCTCGTTCAATCACATCGTCTTAGAAGGCTTTTCCACATTCAATCAACTTTGACTGCTGACCTTTTCCGTCTTGTGGTTAAAGAAGAGACCCTCCCCCCCCCTCCCCCCCTCCCCCTCCCCCCTCCCCCCTCCCCCCTCCCCCTCCCCCCCCCTTTTCAATTAGTTCTCAGTTTATGTAGGTACAGCTCCATATTACAGGCCCATCGAGACAGGTTCATCATGCTGTTGTTGTTGCTGTTGCTGCTGGGTTCATACATGTAACTGGCATGCCTGAGGGATAATCGCCTTAGCTGTAGTTTACCCGCTCCGTGGCGCTGGCTACAACAGTGTGAAACTTTCACAGGATTATCTTCCATCCCAATGTCGCTCGATAGTGGTCGACTTAGCAGCAGTACTCTGTCACTGTCTCTCTGTGTCTGTCTATATCTCTCTCTGTGTCCGTCTCTCTCTCTCTCTCTCTCTCTCTCTCTCTCTCTCTCTCTCTCTCTCTTGTCTTGTTTCTCTCTCTCCCTCCCTCCTTCACTCACTCCCACACAATGTGCGCTGGTTACAGTAGTGCGAAACTCTGGCAGTAATGCCTCTCCCGTCCACGTGCAGGTCATTAGGCTGGACATGTCGTTTTTATAGGGTGGCCTGTTAGGGTGCTGCTTTCCTATGGCGGAGGTCGTGGGTTCCAGCCCTGCAGGGGACGAACATATGTGACTTAGGTACGAGACTTTCAGGTCATCGAGGGTTTTCTCCGGGTACTCCGGTTTTCTCCATCCCTTCAATAATGATGTTAGATGCAGTCAAAAATTTCAAAAATTAAAAGAAATCTATTTCGGCTTCTGTAATAGCAATCTCTTCAGATCACCGCTCTTTGAGTTTGAAGAAAAGCGCGTAGTAATAATAATAATAATAATAATAACAATAATAATAATAATAATAATAATAATAATAATAATAATAATAATAATAATAATAATAATAATAATAATTATTATTATTATTATTATTATTATTATTATTATTATTATTATTATTATTATTATTATTATTTAAGAGGTTATCCAAACGTATATACATACTCGTATATACAATTCTGGCTCACTGTCTTGTCTTACACACACACATACACACACACACACACAGGCGCGCGCGCACGCACGTACACACACACACACACACAAGTGAGACAATCAGACAGACATATGAAACTGCTATCATCACCTGAGCCCAACTGTCATCATCATCGTCGTTGTCGTCATCTGTCCGTGAGTCAACAACTCCACGAGATAAATGGTCCATCCTTCCCTTGAACCTTACGACCTCCAAAGTATCACAGCCAGTTAAGGTGTGCGCCAATCAGTCAGCAGCAAGGGGGTGTCTAAGGAGTTTCAGATTCTCAGACAGAGTTTACAGATAGCGCGGACACCTGGACACATCGGTCTCTCGTCAATATCCTGTATACTTTCTACACGACATCATGGAGGTAAGATAAAAGACGTACGATTCAGCCGTATCATCATGTCCTGTGTCACGTCACCAGATCATCAGGCCTTGCAAAGACTATTCTGCAAGGCACAGTGCAAGGAGGTAGAAGAAGAGGGAGACCGAATAAGAGGTGGGAGGACAACATTCGAGAATGGACTGGTTTGACACTAAGCGAAGCCATCAAGGCTGCTGAGGACAGAGAAAGATGGAGTATGCTGGTTAAACGATCATCTGTGGTGCCCCTACGACCTTCGGGTTACGGGATAGGATAGGATAGGAAGAATGTCCTGTGTATGTCAGCGAGTCAGACACGCTTACATATTTTTAAACAGTAAACTTTAAAGCTTAAAATTTTTTTACAATTTATTTCAATTTACTTTATCTTTTCCCATTTTTTCTGTAACTTGTTAAATTATTTTATTTCATTCATTTGTATTGTATTCTATTTTATATTATCTATTTTATTTACACATAAGGTCGTCGTGTATTTATTTATTTGTTCGTTTATATTTGCAGTCAGTCCACAGACGAAAACATATTTTTGTAGACTTCATCCAAAAACCGTTATTAATTAAATAAATTAATTTCTTGTCTTTAAACCAACAGACATTATTTCAAAGGCAGCTACAACTTGTGACACAAATACAGTCAAACTCGTAATGCTAACCAAGAAATACAGACATCAAGGATGAGGAAAGGAGGAAAAGAGAGAGAGAAGGAGGAGGTGGAGAAGAAGAAGAAGAAGAAGACATGAAGACAGACAGATGTGGAGAGGGCTGGAGAGAGAGGAGAAAAAATAGATGCAATGGGCTACCCAGGTATTATGAAGCTTCCGAAAAAGCTGTAACCTGCTTCAGCGTTGAAAAGACCTTATCAAGGCGATCAGTGGCTGCAACCTGTGACCATCATTGATGGTCTGGCTACCCTGTCATTTCTCAATTAGCCAGATACAGGCAAGATAACATACAGAGGACGGATTACTATAGTGCACACACAGCATTGAGCTCAGAAGCATATCCTACAGGAGCAGGTTACTAGAGACAACATTCGGCAAGAGCAAGAAACACGCGTCCAGCAAGTATAAGACGGGTATTTCACCCATTCTTTAACAAACACACACCCACACACACACACTCTAAGTCACTCACTCTCTCTCTTTTTCGCTCTCTCTCTCAATCCATAACCTATACAACCAACACAAAACATCCGCTCTCACTCACACACACACACCCACACACACTCCATAATCCACACTGAATCCCACACAAAATCAAAGCAGAATTAGGCCGAGATTCGACACGACCCAAACATGCCAAGTTCATTACAGCTTTGATTGGACTAGCGTTCTTGGCATGGAGTCCAAAATTTCAGTCTTTGACATCTTTGAGTTTAAGAAACGGACAGGATAGGATCATGGAGAGGGAAAAAAAGTCTTCCACAATACGAAATATAATAGTGAATGATGATAGAGATGGGTATAACGGGCTACATCCCTGCTGAATACATTCATGTGCTGAGTAGTGTTCGCCTGATGAGCTGTGTTCAGCGCGTAATGTTCGCTTGAAGATCTCACCTAATGAGTTCAGTAATAAGTTAGTGTTCACATCTGAGTACTGTTCACTTAGTACGTGGTGTGCAGTGAATCGTGTTCTTCCGTGAACAGTGATTTATGTTCACCTTATGAGTAGTGTTCAATGAATAGTGTTCTCTTGTTAACAATGATATATGTCCACCTGGTTTTTCATTTTTCAGTGAACAGTTCATTTGGCAAAAAAAAAAGGCCATAAAAGCCATTAATTAAGATTATAACAAACAAACAAAACACGTACAAGAAGAACCCCATGATTTTAGATTTGCCTAGCTATGTGTATTGTCTTCACTGTCCATTTCCCCATGACACTCTGTAACGCCCAATATTGCAGCCCTTTAGCGGCTGCAACATAAAGTGTGGAAAAAAAATCTAGAACTGTTTAAGGACAGGATGATCTTGGCACACTTCCTTGCAAATCCACCGAAACTACAGAAAAGGAGAAAGAAGAAAGACTAAGAAAGCTCTTGAGGCGGGCGCAGACAATTTAGGTGTAGTATGGACAAACCAGATTAAAATAATAATACAGATTTGGCTGTTTGTGTTTTGGGAATCTTGAGAAAAAGCAAATGAAACTGAAACAGATTAGAATTTCCAAAATCCATTGCTTATCTTAGATTTCGCCAAAAACGCGGCCATGATCACCTTCGGCTGATAAAACTCTCGCGATCATCTTGCGCTGATCTCGCGCAAGGATCATGTGAAAACTAATTAGTCTGGTGAGGGTTTATCGGTTTATCCGTTCACTTTCTATCAACTTTCAATTACGGAGTACCAAGTCCACCGAGGAACGAGACAAAACGGGCACACCCGAGACAAAAACGGGACTTTAGGCCAAAATTATAGCAAGTGAAAAACCAAAATCATATATGCCAAGACGAAAATATCTTGGGGGTCAGTTGAGTAAATCTATCCTGATTCTTTTCTGTTACAGATTTCTGACAAGACCAGAACGGTACTATAAAAAAATAAATAAATAAAAAAAGAGGGGGGTGAGGGGGGAGCTGAAAGATCAAGATCTATAGACAGGGGGAGATAATCTATCATATGGCCGGTGCACACACCTTGTCAAAATGCCATCGTTTCCAGCTCAAGGGGACATAATCTCTCGCAGGGGCCAAGGGAGATCATCGCAAACAATGGCGGCTAAGGAGCTGCCCTCGACAGGGATCAGCGTAACAATGGCAGATCTTCCGACGTAACGGTGCAGCCCCTAATCCCCGAAATCCCGCCGTGAAAAAAAGTGAGAATCCCCGTTTGGAAGTGTGAGGACTTAATTGGGATTTGAAGCGGCTGGCCTGACACTTCTTTACTTCAGCTTGCTCTAACACGGTGTCAGAGAATATAGTAGCCATGTTACTGAAGGCACGGAAACAAGAAGGAGTTATTTCCTTGTTCCCACAGCTCTTGATATTTCCCACAGCTTTATGCTCCCACGTTTATGTTCGTACAGCTCTATGGTCTCATATTTCTACTGAACGTAGAGCAGGGGAACATCGATGTGTAACCAACCCGCGAGCACATAATTATAAGACTGAAGGAAATATAGAGATGTGGAAATAGAGCTGTGGGGGTCGTGAAACGGGACACTGAACAAGGCAATACAGAGTATTACCTAGTGAACATTTCTAGCTGTGGAACCATAGCCCCGGGAACAACTTAAATCTGAGGAACATAGAGTAGGAAAATGAGCAGTGAGAAGTACAGCAATGCGAACATACCAGCTGCTGGAATATACAGCTTACGGAAAAGAGCCTGGGCAACCCACAAAAACCTAGAGAACTAAGAGCATAGAGCTGTGGAAACAAAGTTCGGAGATTACAGACCTTGGGGAAATTCGGCCGTGGGGACACTGACTCCTAGGAATATAAAGCTGAGGTAACATACACATGTTGTGGAACAAACTGCTAACCCGGTGCTTATTTGTCAAGGCGTCCTAAAGTGTTGTTGCTTATCTGTCAAGATGTCCTAACCTAAACACTTGACTCACGCAGTCTGAACCTGTCGCAAGCTAGCCGTTGTAGAAGAACCAAAATAAATGGGTTCAGTTGAATCGTAGTAACATAGCGACGACTTTTTGTCGATGTGACGACGATTGTCATCTCAAAATAGGACATTCGAGACTTTTCTTTCGAATCATATCATTGATAAATTGATGTGTAACAACAAGAAGTTGTAAACGTCTCCTTGTGTCAAGATCTTCCTTCTCACTTCGTCCTTCGTCCTTGCAATAAAAAGATACAGTATGAACGAAAAATAAACCCGTTCTTAATCTAACGTTATCTATATATATCTATATCTATATATCTATATCTAAATATATATCTATATCTATCTATCTATCTATCTATCTATCTATCTATCTATCTATCTATCTATCTATCTATCTATCTATCTATCTATCTATATATCTATCTATCTATCTATCTATCTATCTATCTATCTATCTATCTATCTATATATATATATATATATATATATATATATATATATATATATATATATATATATATATATTGCTTAGCCGGAAGTCCTTCTTTGCCTCTACTGTAAAGTTTGTCCGGTATGGACGCTGATCTGGGCAGGTGCTGGACGCTGCGGATCGGCCTGCTGTGCGCTCAAAACCCGCAAAATCGTTATAGCCGACATTTCCTTACCGAACGTTTAACCGTTTCTGAGATAAATAAATAAACAAAATGTCCACACACTGCAATAGCCTCATTCCGCGCGCTTCCGATTCAACCCGTGTCAAGAACGTGCCGTTCCGTAATACCGCAAGTTTTGTTTTATTTCCATTCAAAACACTTTTGCACTCACGTCACCAATCTTACAGCTGAAGGTTACCTGTTCACTTTCTTTTTCATCCATACTTATATGCGCACAAAAATTCATTCGCAAACAATCTTGCAAGAATCCCATTCAAGCGCCAAACGTGACGTCACATATAATTTTGCAGACCACATTTGACAACAGCGTCGGCTGTAAGTGTAAGTACATTGCAATAAATATCATGCCTAATATTTTTAAATAAAGGTATGACATTTAAAAATACGTTGCCTAACATAAATACTAAATTAAAATAAAATATTTTAGTGCATTACTCAAACATGCACCTATACTCTGTTCTGCAGTACATTGCAATTATCCAAGGCAAAATCGTCCAAATGAAACTCGCAGACAACAGTTTTCTCTCTGTCTACATTTTAAAGAGCAACCTGTGTACCATGGCTTGCCAGGGTACAAAACCACTAGTACATTTATAAGTGACTAGTAGGCCAATCCCTCAACACAGTGCATAGCATCAAATATTTAGGAGCCATTGTATCAGACAATGGGTCCCGACAGGAAGTCCTCTCCAGGATCGCACAAACAACTGCAGCCCTGGCGGGGTTGAAGCTCATTTGGAAAGACAGGACCATCAGTCTACATTCCAAGGTAAGACTGCTGCGCTCCCTTGTCATCTCCATCTTCCTATATGCTTGCGAAACATGGGCCCTCACAGCACATCTACAACGAAGAATACAAAGCATGGAGATGAGGTGCTACAGAAGACTTCTGGGCATTTCCTATACCCAGCACATCACCAACGACGAAGTCCGACAGACCATCACACAAGCCATTGGACAACACGATGACCTGCTCACAGTGGTGAAAAAACGTAAACTCCGATGGTATGGCCACGTCACCAGATCATCAGGTCTTGCAAAGACCATCATTGTGCTGTGCCTTGCAGGATGGTCTTTGCAAGGCCTTGTCCTCTGGTGACGTGGCTTTACCATCGGAGTTTCCGTTTCTTCACCACTGTGAGCATGTCATCGTGTTGTCCAATGGCTTGTGTGATGTGGTCTGTCGGACTTCGTCGTTGATGATGTGCTGGGTATAGGAAATGCCCAGAAGTCTTCTATAGCACCTCATCTCCATGTTTTATATATTTCGTTGGAGATCTGCTGTAAGGGTCCATGTTTCGCAAGCATATAGGAAGATGGAGATGACAAAGTAGCGCAGCAGCCTTGCCTTGGAAGGTGGACTGATGGTCCTTTTTTTCCAAAGGGGCTTCAACCTTGTCATGGCCCCAATTGTTTTGCGATCCTGGAGAGGACTTTCTGTCGGACCCATTGCCTGAAACAATGGCTCCTAAATATTTGAAGCTTTGCACTGTGTTGATGGACTGGCCTTGGACTTTGATGTCCATGTTGATGCCAATGATGTTGTTGGTAATCAATTTGGTCTTATCTGCATTATTACCATTCCATAGGCTCTGGAGGTGGTGTCAAGCCTCTGTACTAGCTGTCCAAGTTCTTGTTCCTCTCCAGCCAATCCATCAGTGTCATCCGCAAAACGGAGGTTGTAGATTGCTCTCTACCCCCTATGCTGAATATGCCTTCGTGATCTGCAAGGGCATCTGACATGATACCCTCTAGGAAGATGTTAAGAGTGTTGTAGAGAGTAGGCATATATATATATATATATATATATATATATATATATATATATATATATATATATATATATATATATATATAGATAGATAGATAGATAGATAGATAGATAGATAGATAGATAGATAGATAGATAGATAGATAGATAGATAGATAGATAGATAGATAGATATATATATATATATATATATATATATATATATATATATATATATGATTATGATCCTTAAAATGAACATTGGCGCACATCACTCTAGCTAGGCGACCATAATCTGATTAGGGGCCTGGCTCTCGTTTTAACATAGAACAAGAGAAATTTATATATATATATATATATATATAATATATATATATATATATATATATATATATATAATATATATATATATATATATATATATTATATATATATATATTATATATGATTATGATCCTTAAAATGAACATTGGCGCACATCACTCTAGCTAGGCGACCATAATCTGATTAGGGGCCTGGCTCTCGTTTTAACATAGAACAAGAGAAATTTATAAGTTTTGTTTTTGTGTACCCTTTGTGTCGTCCATGTTTTGTTTCTTTGTCTCGTCAATAAAATTTTCTTAAAACCAACAAGAGAAAAGAGTCTATACGAAGAGAAGAATGGGCACTTGCCTCATACAGCTGGCCCAGAGAAAGGGAGAGATTCCTAGCACCTCTCCCTTGTGCGAAGGACTTTATTATCCTTTTTCTACTGCGGCGTGGAAGGTTTTGTACAAGGTCAAAGAATCGTGCCAACACCACAGTGGTGACTTTATAGCAGTAGTAGCCTCAGACACTAAATCTGTATTACCACAATGGAGAATTCATTCAGCACACTGCATCTCAGCAAATAGAGAAAATGTTTGAGAACAAGCGATTATTATTAAATTCAGTATTGCTTAGTATTAAATTTAATCAAATTAGTATTAATAAATATTAGACAGAACGAATTTGATGTTTTAACTAGTAGTAACATCTTAGAAAACAGCGAAGCACAGGTGGGCATGCTGTACAAAATAGTCATTAGCGACCTAAACGACTCCAACCACCATCATCACCTCCTCCACCACCACCACCACCACCACCAACAACAACAACAACAACATTGTCATCGTCATCTCGACCACCATCATCATCGCGACAGCGGTTCGATCTCTCAATACTGTACCCGAACACGGCGACAGCAAATAACTCGCACCCTTAACCCTTATACTATCCTACCCCAGCAGGTGCAAAGACCGCGCCCGTCACACATCAAAAGACGGGTACATATAGGCAACTCAATACACCCGGGTTAGGCTGTCAGTTTTGAGGCCATTGAGCGGACTCTGACAGGCTCAACAAATCGGTGTCAGGGTACAACAAAACGTTCGTTCCTGCTGCCGTTGTCAGAGCTGAAGTGGTGCTGACATTACCTGTCTATCGTTTCCCCATTCCCAGTCTCCACGGTCCTTTGTATTTCCATTAGCGTTGTCTGAATGTTTCGGAGGCTTTAAATCACCGCTGCTGCTGTGTGAATCAAGTTTTGTCGCGTTGCTTTCTGAAGTTTTCTATCACCGCTATAAGCGAATCAAGTCTTGTCGCGTCGCTTTCTGAAGTTTCCTATCACCTCTGTTAGTAGCCAACGCGAACGACGTCTTGTCGCGTCGTTTTTTTGAAGTTTCTATCACGGTTGTTAGTATGTGAATCAAGTCTTGTTTGGTCGTTTTTAACGCTTTCTATCACCGCTGATAGGTAAAGGTAAATCAAGTTTTGTTGCGTCATTTCTTACGCTTTCTATCACCGCTTTTCGTATCCTAACTCAAGTCTTGTCTGGTCGTTTTCTGAAGTTTTCTATCACGAGTATCTGAATCAAGTCTTGACTGATCGTTTCTGACGGTTTCTACTGTGTCTGTGGGATCTTTTCTGAACGTTTTTGAAGGAAGCTGTCTGTTTACCTGTGAATCAGATCTTTAGGGCCAAGGTCACTTCAAAGTACCTATACAAACCGACTTTGGACAGCTCCAGTGATCCTGACCTTGGAGTGAGGTTAACCAAATTTTAAAAGGATGTGTGTCTCATTGATATCTACCATGCATCAAAGAATCATAAGTTATATATTAAAAACCTAGAAAAAACGTGAGATTTTGTGAAAAATTGTCAGTTTTAAAAAATAACATTTGATGACTCTGTGACCTTGATCTTGAAGTGAAGTCATTCATTCACTAATCGTTTATGGATATAAACCACCTGACCAAGTTTGGTTGTGAATAGGTTCTGAGTACTTGGCATCTTGAGCGCTGACAAATTGGGTAACAAAAACAGGTCAGAGCACCCTTCATAGTGATCCGTTTTGAATAGAATATAGTGTCAAATAATCAGGATGATGAGGACTTAGTATGCACCCAATATCAGCCGCAGAGGACAGGACTCATCTTATATACACAGATTTGCAAAATTCTTGGGGGAAAAAAAGGGTGGTATGCATGTGAGTCAAAAAACCTGTGGCGCATGATGAACAAAAGCAGTAGACCGTACACAGAAAACATAGTATTTAGGTATTGTTAGTCTTTAGGTATTGTTAGTCTTTAGGTATTGTTGTTTGTTCTTATAAGTATTACTCACGGAGTCACTGGTTCACAAAGATGCGCTCTCTCTCTCTCTCTCTCTCTCTCTCTCTCTCTCTCTCCTCTCCCTCTTCCCTCCCTCCCTCTCTCTCTCTCTCAAACACAAGGTCGTTGGTTTCCTCTTTCTCGCAACATTTCCCAAATTAATAACATCTTCAATAACGGCATAGGAATAGTGTGTTGGGATGGGGATGTGGATGGGGGAAGGGGAAGAGAGAAACAAACGCGCGCAATACTGTTCTCATATTCGTTCTGTCGCCGATCCCGATCCGCTAAATTTAAAAAACCCAGAAATTAAAACTCCAGCGAAACATGGTTTGGTTCTGGCGGTGACGAAACCATACTTTTGCCATTCAGATTGCCAAGGACTTCAGAGTAAACTCTTCTGTATTATAGCTCGATACTCGGGATGACTTCCATCTTCATCGTAGCAAACAATTCTCTCTCTCTCTCTCTCTCATCTCTCTCTCTCTCTCTCTCTCTCTCTCTCTCTCTCTCTCTCTCTCTCTCTCTCTCTCTCTCTCTCCTCTCTCTCCCTCTCCTACACACCCTTCATTCCCATCTGTGTAGCCTACTTTGTTGACGCAAAGTGGCATGTCGAGGTTGTCCAAATCATTGAGTGTGTGGGGAAAAAAAAAAATTTTTCCCGTCAAATTGTACAAACTGATTAGTTAGTCATTGTTTATAGGGTCCAGCGAACTGAAAAGAGCCGATTCAGGATCCGTATAAAAGATCTGCTGAAACAATCTCAATGGCAACACTTAAGGCATTCCACCAGTCGGACACTTTACAATAAAGGTATCCAAGCAGGGGCCGCTGAGGCCTTACTCTAATTTATCGAACCCCCATGTACAAAAATAGAAAAGAATGCAAATAAAATATTAACAAAACACATACATATAATATGCATGTATTGCTAAATAATAATACCATAGAATGCCCTAGTAACCATTTGGCAGAAAGCGACCTATATCCTCAAGCTGGCCCAACCGACCCCATACACAAGTGAGGAGCTTTGAAAGAGTTTTTAAGATAAAAGATAGGTGACTGGTCAACCGAAGAAGATAGTAGATTGATAGAACAGTTTAATAACGAGAAAGAACAAAAAAGAATGACAGAGACAGTGGGAATTTAATGCAATAAATTTCCACAAAGTGGGGATACTATTTATACAGAAAACCCGGCACCCCAACTAAGGTGTACAAACGGATATATCTTCTTGCACTTAGCCAACTTCATATATGAGCGGGTGTCAGAATTCTGTATATTTGATGGATGAGAAAAAAGACATGGAACGAAAGATTAGGTTTTAAAAAAAAAATAAAATTAAAAAAAAAAAATAATAATAATAATAATAATAATGTAAAAAAAACTGGGGGTGGAGGTGGAGGGAAGAGGAGAGTAAGAAGGGGAAGGGGGGAAGGGAGAAAGCGAGAGACTCAGACACTGACACTGACATTTTGTATTGACAACAAGGATACAGATTTTAGGCTGGAACCTTATCTTACAATCGTTCTTCGTATCATTCACACTCACAGTTTGCGATGTTCAGTCAAATATGCCATCGACAAGATAAATAACAATAATAACACCACAAATCAAATAACAATAAGAACTATCACGCAGCATACAAAAAAAAAGTTATATGACGATCAATATTGGTGTTCCTATCCTATCCTATCCCGTACCTCGAAAGTCGTTGGGGCACCACCGATGATCGTTTAACCACGGTACTTCATCTTTCTCTGTCCTCAGCAACCCTCTCGGCTTCGCTCAGTGCCAAGCGAGTCCATTCTCGAATGTTGTCCTCCCAACTCTTTTTCTGTCTCCCTCTTCTTCTACCTCCTTGCACCTTGGATGGTCTTTGCGAAGTGTGATGATCTGGTGACGTGGCCATACCATCGGAGTGTCCGTTTCTTTACCACTGTGAGCATGTCATCGTGCTGTCCAATGGCTTGTGTGATGGTCTGTCGGACTTCGTCGTTAGTGGTGTGCTGGATATAGGAAATTTCCAGAAGTCTTCTGTAGCACCTCATCTCCACGTTTTGTATTCTTCGTTGCTGTGAGGGTCCATGTTTCGCAAGCGTATAGGAAGATGGAGGTTACAAGGGAGCGCAGCAGCCTTACCTTGGAATGTAGACTGATGGTCCTGTCTTTCCAAATGGGCTTCAACCTTGTCAGGGCAGCAGTTGTTTGTGCGATCCTGGTGAGGTCTTCCTGTCGGGACCCATTGTCTAATACAATGGCTCCTAAATATTGAATAACAGTATATATCTACATGTGTCTCCCCAGTTGTGGTACGCATGTTGGCCAACTTTGGCATTCGAGTCACCTTGCACTATGGCTATGTCCTTCGGCATTTGGTCAAGGACAGCCTGCATACCAAACAACTTAGTGTATATGAACTAATCAGGTGGTACAATTATACATACATTTTAAAAGGCATCAAATGCAGATAAAATAATAAAGTAGCACACTGCGAAACAGTTTTTTTTAAATCAACAACAATAAAAATCTGTGGTTAAATCATATCAAGATAATGTTGCCATAATGTACGTTTGACTGAAGGATGATTGCTACACGATCTCATGTTTAAAGGCAGAGAGTTCCAGATTATAGGTCTTGAAAATGCAAAAGTATTCCTAAACAGGTCAATTCGTGTTCGAGGCAGGATGATTTTGTTGGACCCATAACGTTCTGTCGCAGCAGTTAATAGATTGCTTAAATAAGGCGGTGGAAGGCCGTGTTGCACTTTAATCAAGGAGGGTCACAATGTTGAATGAACACTGGTGGTATAAGGACAGTAGGTTTGCTACTTTGGCTAAATTTTTTAGATGATGAAAGACTGGGATCATCAATGATAATCCTCTCTGCTGTACTGTGCTGTAGAGAACGGGATTTTCCCGGGTTTTTAAAATTCGATTATTGTACGGTGTTTTTGATTGGCTAGGATTCGGGAGCCAATGATATGAAGGTTGGAATTAATCAAAGTTTGAATTAGAGGAAAAATTGTTCACTCACTCAAAAATTCTGTGTCAGGCTGGTGTGCCGTGGAGCAGTGTGTGTGTGTAGGCCAAGAAAGTTAAAAAAAGAGAAAAGAAAAAAAAGTTAAATTGTGGAATAACTAAAGGATGAAGAAAGCACTGTGAACTTGTCAAGGTGTATAGGTTCGGTGGGACTTTCTATCTGGAAGTGGAAGTTGTATTTTTTGTGCTGTAAAAATTACAGGTATCTATAACGTTTTTCATGATTGTGGGATTCTGATAAGTATATTTTGAAATTGCATTTGTTGTATTGGAAGGTGGTGAGCTGTTGTCCACTAGGACGGAATATAATTTTTCATTGGTGTAATAATATTATTAATTACATGGGGCGATAGTTGTAGAGTAGTAGATAATGAAATATGAATGAAAGGCGTGAGTATGTTTACTTGTAGTAATTTTCATTCATGGAATGATTATATCTGGATTGTGATCAACATCGTAAAAGGAAGGAAGACACGATCACACATATAGAACGGAAGTAGAAATGTGTTGAAACAAAAGAATAATGAAATCATATAGGCCAGGGAATTGACGTTTATATATATATATCATTGTAGCGGCCTACTCGGGAGCGGCTGTGGTTCCGCGCTGTCCAGGTGGGGACAGAGAGAGAGATCGGAGGCCACGTATGAGGGACATCTGAGAGGGTCAGACTTACGCCCTTTGCCTGACCAAAGTCTACGTTGTCTACTTCGGGTGGACTGGAGGTCACGATCGCTCCTCCGCCCGTCGACGCTCATTCGTGTGAATCATCTCTGGCATCTAGTGCCAGCTTGTGTGAAGTCAGCTAAAAAAAAGGTACTGTGTGTCTTGTACTTATCGTTTTGGCCAGGACAAGAAATTGCCTGACGTCGTTTATCCAGGCTCGGTCGCTCTAGTGCGGCATTGTCAAACCAGTGTGGGATTGGTGTATAAAGTGAAACGGTGTTGAAGTATTTTGTGTGAAAGATTAGAGTGAGAGATTGATAAGGATTATTGTTGATTATTTATATAAATTTTGAGAACGTGGAACGGATATCTGGTGTTGGTGTTTGTTTGTGTTGAGAAGAGTCCGTACGTTTGTGGGTGTGGTAGTAAACAGAGAGAACGTGCACGCACACATAATTCTTTAGGAGTCATATATATATATTGCACCTACACTAAATATCCCTCCATTACATGTGCAAGGAGTTTAGTTTATTGATATGCACTTCTGCTGCACCACATCATACTAATGACGCATAATTGAGATGTGAAAGGCAGTGGGACGTGAAAAAAGTTCTTCTGGCATCAGGATCGACAATTTTTTTTAATTTACTTAAGAGGTACAGATTTTTGGAGACAAGTTTGTCAACGTAATCCACATGTTTATGTCATCTAATTCTATTATGAATAACAACTTCAAGCACGCGGTGAGTTTCAACTTGTTCAACAACATTGGTCCCAACAACGAGATCAAGGCAGAGCGGCGTTCTCTGATGTTTTTTGTCTGCACGTTATGACCATACTCTTAATCTTATTTGGATGTAGAAACATGTTGTTATAAGAGAGAGAGAGAGAGAGAGAGAGAGAGAGAGAGAGAGAGAGAGAGAGAGTAAGAGTGAGAGAGAGAGAGAGAGAGAGAGAGAGAGAGAGAAAGTAAGAGCATGGAGAGAGAGAGAGAGAGAGAGAGAGTAAGAGCAGAGAGAGAGAGAGAAGAGAGAGAAGAGAGAGAGAGACGGAGGTGCGGAGGGCGGGGGAATTCACAAACCACGGAATTGTATACCCTATACTTTCACAGAGCAGACAGCGAGAGAGATAGAGACAGAGGGAAGAGAGATAGATAGGGTAAGATAAGACAACTTTATTATGTCTTCCAAGAAATTACATTGTGGTGTACAAACAGTCAACACAAATACACATTACAATAACAATAACACTATTAATTGACCCTGGCAATAAAACTCCTTTGTTGTTACAAATGTAGCCGAGCGGAGTATTGACTCCCGTCTCTCGGCCTCGCACTTGAGAATACAGCCCATCCCAAACTGTTGTTTTCATTTATCCCTCGTGAGAGGGACATAAAAATTATTTGCCCTGCAAGACGGTGAAGCGTGTTGATAGTGTACCGAGTTGCCGGCTACTAGTGCCACGACAGTCTCTACAAGTCACTGCCACTGACTGTCATAAAATGCCTGCCGACAATGTAGTTCTGCTCACCACCAAAAGCAGAAGACGATTGGTCAGGCCTATCCTATCCTATCCTATCCCATACCTCGGAGGTCGTTGGGGCACCACAGATGATCGTTTAACCAGCGTACTCCATCTTTCTCTGTCCTCAGCAACCCGCAGTGTCAAACCAGTCCATTTTCGAATGTTGTCCTCCCACCTCTTTTTCGGTCTCCCTCTTCTTCTACCTCTTTGCACTGTGCCTTGCAGGATGGTATTTGCAAGGCCAGATGATCTGGTGACGTAGCCATACCATCGGAGTTTCCGTTTCTTCACCACTGTGAGCAGGCCATCGTGTTGTCCAATGGCTTGTGTGATGATCTGTCGGACTTCGTCGTTGGTGATGTGCTGGGTATAGGAAATGCCCAGAAGTCTTCTATAGCACCTCATCTCCATCCTTTGTATCCTTCGTTGTAGATCTGCTGTGAGGGTCCATGTTTCGCACGCGTATAGGAAGATGGAGATGACAAGGGAGCGCAGCAGTCTTACCTTGAAATGTAGACTGATGGTCCTGTCTTTCCAAATTGGCTTAAACCTAGTCAAGGCAGCAGTTGTTTGTGCGATCCTGGAGAGGAATTCCTGTCGGGACCCATTGTCTGACACAATGGCTCCTAAATATTTGAAGCTATGCACTGTGTTGAGGGATGGGCCTTGGACTTTGATGTTCGTGTTGATGCCATTGGTACTGTTTGTCATCATTTTGATATTTTCTGCATTTATTTCCATTCCATAGGCTCTGGTGGTGTGGTGCCAAGCCTCTGTTACCAGCTAAGTTCTTGTTCCTCTCCAGCCAATCCATCAATGTCATGCGCAAAACGAATGTTGGAGATTGTTCTACCCCCTATGCTGACTATGCCTTCGTGATCTGCAAGGGCATCTGACATGATGCGCTCTAAGAAGATGTTGAAGAGTGTTGGAGAAAGTAGGCAGTCTTGACGCACACCGATTGTTGTTCTGAACCAGTTTCCGATGGCGCTGTTATGGAGGACTGCACTGGTAGTCTTGCCATACAGGCTTTTGATGACTTCAATAATGTTAGGGCTGATGTTGGTCAGGAGGGAGAACATATGCCGTGTCGCCTTGTCCTGCATAACCCAACGGCCACACCAAAGGATCCGATATAGCAGAAGCCATTCAAGGCTAGACCAACCAACAAATGGAAGGCATGAATCTGAATGATGGAAAGAGCTTTTTGCACAACACGCTTTTCATACAGCAGTCTCTCTTGCTTCATACCCACAACCTTCCCACAAACATTCACCACTCGATCAAGCAAACTTCTGTTTTCACGCACAAACTTCCGTACCAGCAAATAATAGAGAAAGTAAGAATTGACTCAATAAAAGTGTAAAAGGTCGGAAGGATGTCGCTATCTACTTGAAGATTTCTAAGTTTCTGATCTGAAGGCAGTAGATTCTGGATTTACTTTTTTTTGTGAATGGCCTGGGTGTTAGCAGTAAAATTTAGTTTGTCGTCAATGATGGTTCCGAGGTTTCTGTACTGACTTACTCTCTCGACTGTAACACCATCAATAAAAAGGTCTGGAATTGGCAAGAGGTTTCTACGAAAGTCTATTACAATTTCCTTTACACATTTAAATCCAGGTTGTTCTGCCTGTACCAAGAGCTTTTGAGCCTTCAGGTGAGATTATATGGTATTGAAAGCAGAAGAAAAATATATTAACAGAATGCGGATGAAGGAGTCTGGAGAGAAGAGAGAGAGAGAGAGAGAGGGAGGGAGGGAGATAGAGAGACAGAGACAAACAGAAACGTGGAAGAGAGACAAAGAGACAGAGACAGATGGAAGACAGGAGAGACAGAAAAACAGGAGATTTAGACCTAATGATGATGAAGAAAAAGTTCTAGTCATTAACACTTTCAACCATGATTAATCAATAAAAAATAAAAAAAAAAACACAGACAGAATGCACAGCGATACTTTTAAAACACATTACAATAGGATAGTCCACGCAACATCAGGGGAATGTTTTTTTTTTTAAAATCAACTACAAAAAGTACAAAAGTACAATCACACGTGTTGCTGGCACTATAATGCGTATTACATTCTACCGTCAAAAGAAAGACAACAAAAACTGAACAACTAGTGAACGACCCCATCACTAGCCCGTGACAAAACATTATTACTACTACTACTACTACTACTACTACTACTACTACTACTACTACTACTACTACTACTAATAATAATAATAATAATAATAATAATAATAATAATAATAATAATAAAGAAAATAAAGAAAATAAAGAAATAAAATTAAAACTAACATTAAAAAAGAACACCAGCGAACTATGGCAGCGGATAAAGATCACAACGTCATAAAATGACGTAAAAACACTTGACCGTCACACACACACACACACACACCCACACACACACATACATACATACCCCCTCCCCCCCCCACACACACACACTCATGAACACTTTTTTGTTGTTGGATTTCTTGTGATCGGGTGAAGAGGTGAAGATGAGCATTCAGTAAGTATTCTTTAAAAAAAAAAATACTAACCAATCACTAGTCTTATTAACCCCGCCCCTGCAGAATTACGTCAATATTTAAAACAAACCTACCAATGACGAATCTTAACCATAATCTTGATTTCTGATGCTGAAGTGCTACAGGAGCAATAGGGGTGGAGGGAGGGGGACAGGGAAGAGGGGGGAGGTTGGCGTTGTTGAAAGCAAAACATTCAAATGAAGGTTCCAAATTGAAGGCCATACTTTATCTTTGTATCTGTCACCAGTCCTTGCACTCCTTGCTGCGGGGCTGAACATCCGACAATAATAGTATGGAGAGATTGGCGAGGCATAAAACACACGCATCATTCATTCACAGGAAGCTGGAGGCGGAAAGATGGGAAACTGTTTTGTTGCGCTTTTGTGGATGGTATGCAACACGTGCGTTTGACGGCTTTGTCAAGGAGGTGACAGCTTCGGAGTTGTCCCGGTTCTTTCTGATCTCCCTTCGGCCTCTGATCTCTTTCTCCCTGTGTCTCACTTCTCTCTCCTCTTCCGTATGTGAAAATCTCTTCATCTTCCTTCTCCTCACACAGTATTTTTCAGTCTTCTCCAAACCATATTAATTATGTTTTGAAACTCCTTGTCATATTGTGGAGTCGAGAAAAAGAAAAAAAAAGTGAGTGGACCGAAATAAAAAGACAGTTTGTGTGAATATGGGGGCAAGGGTGGGATGGGCGAAGAAACGCGATGGTGGTTGGGGGGGGGGGGGGAAGGATGTTGCACATAAGAGATGCATAGAGGTGAGAGATACGTACATACAAAGAAAGCAAAGAAAGCGCAAGAGGGAATGGGAATGAGACAGAGACAGACAGAAAGAGAGACAGACAGAGGAGAGAGAGAGAGAGAGAGAGAGAGAGAGAGAGAGAGAGAGAGAGAGAGAGAGAGAGAGAGAGAGAGAGAGAGAGAGAGAGACAGATAGACAGACAGAAACACAGACAAAAACAGCGATAGAGAGACAAAGTAGGGGCGCTACAGAGAGAGATAGTATCCTGGGGAGGGAGGGAGGAGATTCAGAATGTAAACTCAGACTGCACTGATACTCTTTCCCTGGTGTCAAGTTTATGCTACTGTAGGTACTCTTTCTCCCCCAAAACACTGTCTCTAAAATACCTGGTTTAAAAAAACCATACTTTTGATGTTACTGACAATCGGCATCGCGTATCGCGCTGGTGTCAACTGTTGGGGACTGTGGGTTGCCCTACACCCGCCCATTGCGGACCAATTAGCGAACTGATACCGCCATCATCTAAACAGCGGTTTTCACCGGAGGTTGGCTGTTTTTAGTGGATTTTTACTGAAAGATTGCTGTGTGCCGTTGTTTCTTAAATTACAAATATTCCGCTTTTTAACCAACAATCGTTGCAGGAGATAGTATAGCACCAACATTGACGGTTTTTGTTGCTATCGTCGGTGTCATCATCATCATCACAATCAACATCAACATCATCATCATCATCTTTCTTCTTCTTCTTCTGCTACTCTTCCTCTTCCTGAATCTCTTCTTTTTCCTTCTCCTCAGTCTCTCTTGCACGTGGCAGCAATTATTTTGAAACCGCCACAGTAATCTGACCATCGTTTGACCCTAACTACCGTTATTGCACGTTTTGTCC
>CM072527.1:3760872-3800872 GCA_036898135.1 Oncomelania hupensis
CAACACGATGACCTGCTCACAGTGGTGAAAAAACGTAAACTCCGATGGTATGGCCACGTCACCAGATCATCAGGTCTTGCAAAGACCATCCTGCAAGGCACAATGCAAAGAGGTAGAAGAAGAGGGAGACCGAAAAAGAGGTGGCAGGACAACATTCGAGAATGGACTGGTTTGACACTGAGCGAAACAATCAGGGTTGCTGAGGACATGGAAAGATGGAGTACGCTGATTAAACAATCACCTGTGGTGTTCTACGACCTCCGTGTTATAGGATAGGATAGGATATTAATATAAAGTATTAATTTAAAACAACAAGAAAAGGTTAGTTATTAATTGTTCTTTGCTTACAGGGTCCAGCGGATTGCAAAGAACCGAATCAGGACCACAAAATCAAGACCTCAACTTCGCTCAAAGAGGACTCACCCCTCATCCACATAAAAGATCTGCCAAAACAACCCCAGTGATAACACTGAAGGCACTCCACCAGCCGGTCACTTTACAATAAAGACATCCCACGCTGGAGACGCTGAGGCTATACTCTAATTTATCGAACCCCCGTTTACAAAAACAAAGTAGAATACAAACATCATTATAAAATTTCAACAAAACACATACAAACAAAATGGCTACATTGCCAAATAATAACATCATAGGAAGCCCCAGTGACCATTTGGCAGAAAGCGTCCAATATTCCAAAGCTGATCCAACAGACCTCACAAACAAATGAGAAGTTTAAGTTTTGTCCCGGAAGAGTTTTCAAGAAAAAAGGTGACTGGTCTAGCGAAGAAGAAGATAGTATAGTAGATTGATAGAACAGAGTAGGAATGAAAAAGAACAAAGGAGAAGACAGCGACAGCGGGAATTTAAAGCACTGAATTTCCATAAAGTGGGGATACTATTTATACTGAAACCCCCGGCCCCGGCAACCCAACGGGGACAAAAAAAAAGAAAACAAAGAAAGTATTCCCCATCTATATACCCCTACTTACTCAAATCGCTTCGTCTAAATGTAATTTGCTGAAAAAGACTATACATTACACAAGACAAAGGATTATATATTACACACAATACAAAAGACTATACATTACACAACATAAAAGACTATACATTACACACAATACAAAAGACTATACGTTACACAACACAAAATAGTATACATTACACATACAAAAGACTATATATTACACAACACAAAAGATTACATTACACAACACAAAAGATTATACATTACACACAATACAAAGACTAAACATTACACACTACAAAAGACTATACATTACACAAAACAAAAAACTTCACATTACGCACAATACAATAGACTATACATTACACACAATACAAAAGACAACACATTACACAACACATAAGAGTATACATTACACAACACAAACAAAACAAAAGCCTACGTTCTATCAGTGAAAAAACTACCCACACTGCAGATTCCGCCTGGAGGATTGGGAGGGAGTCAACGTCTCCACCATATCTGTAAAGCTAAAGGCGTTACATGACAGCCTGGCCAGGCGGCCTATGCGTTAAGAGCGGCGTTAAGAGAGCGGCGACTTGTTTAGGGCTTGCGGCTAATCAGTCGCCCGGGACACGGGTAAGCAGTCATTGACAGCGCCTCTTCTCCATCGCTATCCACCCGGGTTGACTCCCTTCGAGAGTGGAAGCCTTCGATACCCCCCGACGAAGTTGAAAGAGTAAGAAAAGCAGAAGATTATATATAATATATAGTTGGTTCATTCACTGTTATAGATACTTTCACATTATCTTTATCGGTCGGTATACCCCTAATTGACTCCCAGAGTCGAAGGTGTAAGTCCAAATATTCTGCTAAAAAGACAACAGTCTTTGCAGAGTTATTACATGTATATGTAGCTAAACTTGTCTAACCTATATCGCCACACACGGGGACACATACACGGTGTAACTTCCCTAAAGTCCTCGATACCCAATCAATCAATCAATCTTTTATTTAATGTCTGTCCACACATTCAGGTTTTTCTCTACAAAAATGCTCTTTTTCCGTCCCAAAAACCCATTTGCCTTCTTGGATTCTTAAATTGTATGAAACCAAGCGAGGACACTATCCGGCGTCAATAAACGGTTGGAAAAGATTCTCAAACGGTTCGTAAAAGACTGTTGACCTAGAAACAAATACAGCGTGACCTAATTCGTCGCCTAGAGGAGACGAAACTTACTTTTCCGTTTCTAGTCTTTCAGCGACACTGTAAGTGACCAGGATGCTACCCTCGCCGAAGTATCCCTTCAAGGGACAGGGGACATACTTTGGTCTGCTGCGCAGCGTGTGCCTGGAGTATACTTTCTTTCGATCGCAGCTATGTGCAATGGGTGCATCATCATCAACATCATCATTTTCCATCACAACCATCATCACAAAAAATAAAAATGTGTCTATCTAGCAGCAAACAACTTTCCTTCCTTCATGTATATGAACCCATATCAGGAAGCAGTAACACATTCATCCGCATTCAATACATATAGCCCGTTATCCCAGCTCTCTCTCTTTCTCTCTCTCTCAAATTAACTTCAGAGAGGCTACCCAAACAAGCATACCAGATGCTAATTAATTTAGATGATAAAGGGAAATCATGCTGGGTAACTAAAGTTAAAAACACCTTATTTTCTCTTGGTTTCGCTTATGCTTGGGCACAACAGAGCGCTGGGTGCGAAAATACTTTTGTTAGCCTAGTGAAACAGAGAATGAAAGATACTTTTATACAAGAATGGGATAGCTCTGTTTCGACAAAAGAGGCTTATAAGAATTATAGAATGTTTAAAGAAGTTTATCAGACTGAAGACTATCTTGATTTTATGCATATAAAATGTTTTAGAGATTGTTTAATTAAGCTCCGGCTTGATGTTCTACCTTTGAAGGCACCATTCTTTAGGGTAATAGAAGGAATATAATAGAAACAGAAGGAAATGCATTGTGTACATACTGCAATGTTGTGGAAAGCGAAGATCATTTTATTTCTGATTGTTCTCTGTATGATGACTTAAGAGTAAAGTATCTGACGTTTTTTGTCCAGTCTTATCGACATGTTTTGCAGAGAGGATCAAAATGTTGTATGTGGCGATTAAGCCTTTTCGTTTTTCATGCAATAAAGTTACGAACCGAATTTTACGAGAGGATGACATAATAGGATACACCATTATAACGATGACAGAATTATATGTCCATTGAACCTTTACCTACCACGTGACCAACCATTTCTTCTATGGGCTGGTGGCCCGAAGAAGTTTGTGTTTTATAATGTGTAAATATGCCTAATGAAAAGTAATCGGACGATGTCCAAATGTCAACTCTCTCTCTCTCTCTCTCTCTCTCTCTCTCTCTCTCTCTCTCTCTCTCTCTCTCTCTCTCTCTCTCTTCTTATTAAGAGGGTGACGCAGTGTTGTAGAGTTTTGGGCACGCGCTAGAAACGTTTCGTTAAAGCTACGTTGAGCTCTGTTAGTCCTTGGATGGGTAACCATGCTTGGAGGTCAACCACCACAACGACACTCTCACAGAGCCAAACAACAGCACCACACACCTTGGTCCATTCACCTGACTGTTTAGAACTTCGAAATGGAAAGCAGCGAGGGAAATAATCATCATCATCACCACCATAAGCAGCAGCAACATCACCATCAACTTCTTCTCCAGCTACTTCTTCTCTTTCCTCTTATTCTTCTTTTTCATCATCATCATCATCATCATCATCATCATCATCATCATCATCATCATCATCATCATCATCATCATCATCATCATCATCATCTTCATCATCATAATCTTCATCTCTTACTCCACCTCCTCTTTGCTACTTACATAACCCACTAGACTAGAAAGGGATCGTTTCACTGCACAGGCCATCGCTCAGTAGTTACCTCAGCACAAAAAACAAAACAGCCAGTCTAGCGCAAAATCGAACAAAACAAAACAAAATCGATCTTGGGCTTTAGATCCGCACAGGTTGATTGTGATGCAGATCGGTAAGGACAGGAAAAACAAAACCATTACAGGTCTTTTCAAGTGCTAAGTACTTCGCTTCAATAACACCCAACGCGAAAGGGAATAAAACTCTAAAGGCCATGATCCACGTTTCACCGTTATGAGAGTTAGCAAGTTCAGCCATAACCATGGCCGTACTATAATTTACTCCATGCCTTGCGCACAATAACACAAACAAAATCTGATCGCAGATTTGCATGTAAAGTACTTTTATTTGATAGCGGTGGTTTTAAATAAGTCTATACCTGTTCCGATGGCTCAACCGAACTAAAATGATAACCCAGTTTTGTCAGGTATAATGATGATGATAATAATAATAATAATAATAATAATAATAATAATAATAATAGGTATAATGATGATGCTAATAATAATAATAATAATAATAATAATAATAATAATAATAATACAAATGGATGCTATACGCGCTTTATACATAAATCACACTCAAAGCGCGGCGATCTGTAACCAACATACACGCTCACTATTAAGACACTCCTACATACACAACAAACACACATTCATCAATCAAACATGTCGTGTAAAAGGCAAGTCCCTATTAGACGACGGAAAGGAAATCTAATTTTATTAAAAATTTTAGACAACTCTGCATCTAAATACCATTATTGAAGGAAAGGAGGAAACCGGAGTACCCGGAGAAAGCCCTCGGTGACCTGAAAATCTCGCACCTAAAAGTCACATAGGTGCGTCTCTAAGATTCGACCCCGCGACCTTCGGCCTAGGAAACAAGCTCACTATCAACTGCTATTCTTATTGAATTGTTCTGAGATCACGCTTTACCAGTTCACAGAGATGCTCAAGGTTTCTGTGGCAGATGAAGGATCTAACTCCAGGCGCCCAAAGGCGTGAACTTGATGCTTCATGTGCACCACTTAAAGCCCCAGACAACAAAGCAACCCCAGAACGGCCGAGGGATGGGGAACGGGATTTAGAGATTGCTGAGTAGGACGTCCAAGGACCTTTGCAGTCAGTACCATAAGTGGCGTACTAGTGCAGTGGTTTAGGCACACACTATCAATGTTTCATGTTTGAACAACGTCGGGACGGGATAATACTTGGATGGGTGGCCACCATACATGAAAGGCAACCAAACGACAACAAAACAAAAAGAAACACACACTCACACACACACACACAAACACCCACACGCACACACCCACACACACAAACACACACACTCCTACAAACACACACCTACACACAATGAAACAAGCGCACGACAGCTGTGAATGAGTGTACCTGGATCTTTCTAGAACTAGGGAGCTAAGGAGAGGAGATAGGCATTGCCCTCATTTGAAAGCTGGCCTAGAGAAAAGGGATGTCCCAAATGCCTCTTCCCAACGACCGACAGGTTACGTGAACACCTTTACGATGGAATGCACGCGTTCACAGACCTTGGTTTATGCTCTCACCGGAAGGACAGCAAAGCCTCAAAGCTGTACAGTACAGCAATGGAAGTGGGTAAACATTAAAGTTTAACGTCCAACACCCACCATTGGCGTCAGACGAGGACAGACAACTCAACACACAAATCTGTATAATCTCTTTTAAAAGAATGAAGACAGACTTTACACTTTGCGCAAATACGTTCTAGACATAGGCCTATCAAAAGCGGGTATGGACCTCAATCAACACTTAACCCCCCCAGAACAATCATACTGCACTGAAAGTCAAACCACCCTTTTTAACGTGGTGACGTGTATCAGGAGTTTTAACGGGCGATGAGAACGATACAAGCGATAGTGAGAGGGAGGATCGCCAACAACGAACAATGGAGTGTTCAATCTACAGACGACGGGACACAACCGGTGGACAAGACGGGAGAAGGGAAGAGAGGGAGGGGGGAGGAAGAGAGAGAGAGAGAGAGAGAGAGAGAGAGAGAGAGAGAGAGCGTGGATTTTATGAATGTTTAAAGCTGATCTAACTATTCTATCCTATCCTATCCCTTAACTCGAAATTCGTTGGGACACCTCAGATAATTATGGGTGATTAAAGCTGATCTACAACTGGAGCTAAATAAATCTGAGCGTGAAAGAAAGACAGGGACACTGAAACATACAACCCTGATTCAAATAAAAAAAATAAAAGAAAGAAAGAAAGAAAAAAAGAAAGAAAGAAAGAAAGAAAGAAAGAAAGAATGAATGAATGAAAGAAAGAAAGAAAGAAAGAAAGAAAGAAAGAAAGAAAGAAAGAAAAAAAGAAAGAAAGAAAGAAAGTAAGAAAGAAAGAAAGAAAAAAAGAAAGAAAGAAAGAAAGAAAGAAAGAAAGAAAGAAAGAAAGAAAGAAAGAAAGAAAGAAAGAAAGAAAAAGAAGAAAATACGATTAGAACAAAGCAAACAAAACTAATATTGAAGTGACCATAATGACGTCCCCCGCTATGCATAAGTTCGTGTCCTGTGGTAGGCATCATTATTTTCTAACTACATACCAAGTTTAAAACAAATCCGTCCATTACTTTCAGAGAAAAGTGCGCAAGGACGAACAGACGGAAAGAGCAAAACACAATAGTAACATAAATAAACTACTACTATATGGAACGCGGAAATCGTCAAATTGCACGCGAAAATGCACACGCAATGGCACGCCCATCTAGTAGCCCATCATTGATCGTTAAAACTTACACGCCAAACCGCGCAAGCGAAAATGCACGCGCAATTGCATATGCAATTGCATGCGCATTTACCTACGAGTCACATTAAAACTAGGAATGGGAAATTTCCGGAAATAAGTTCTATGTACCAAAATAATTTAATATAAATTGACAAATAATTTACAATGAAACCCTCGCCAACCACATCCTCCCCCGCCTCCAACACTCCAAAATAAATGTTATAATAAAATGTATATAATTACTCTTTACTGTGTGTCCAATAGAACCACTAGTGTAGTGTCAACAAAAGTTTTAGTCGCAGTGATGAAATCTTAGCGTAACTGTGAAAACAGCGTAGATTTCCAGATAACTAAAAACACACAGTCCGAACTACATTCTCCTTAGAAAAATGATAAAACGTGGTCTAAAATAAACACACACACATACGCACACACACACACATCCACACACCCACACGCACACACAACAAATACAAAAATGTCTATCAAATGACCAATCAGCTACTAAATGGGCGTGCAATTGCGTGTGCATTTTTCCGTGCAATTGCACGCGCATTTGACGCTTTCCGCCTTCCATACTACTACTACTACTACTACTACTACTACTACTACTACTACTACTACTACTACTACTACTACTACTACTACTACTACTACTACTACTACTACTACTACTACTACTACTACTACTACTACTACTACTACTACTACTACTACTACTACTACTACTACTACTACTACTACTACTACTACTACTACTACTACTACTACTACTACTACTACTACTACTACTACTACTACTACTACTACTACTACTACTACTACTACTACTACTACTACTACTACTACTACTACTACTACTACTACTACTACTACTACTACTACTACTACTACTACTACTACTACTACTACTACTACTACTACTACTACTACTACTACTACTACTACTACTACTACTACTACTACTACTACTACTACTACTACTACTACTACTACTACTACTACTACTACTACTACTACTACTACTACTACTACTACTACTACTACTACTACTACTACTACTACTACTACTACTACTACTACTACTACTACTACTACTACTACTACTACTACTACTACTACTACTACTACTACTACTACTACTACTACTACTACTACTACTACTACTACTACTACTACTACTACTACTACTACTAGGCCTACTACTAATGGATGCTATTTTCCTAATATCATTAATCAGGCTCAAAGCGCGGCGATCTTTTACAACATACAAGCGCACGTTGGCACACACATAAACAAACACACATTTATCACTCAAACATGTGATTTAAAGGCATGGAGGTCGCTGTTAGGATAATAAATAAATAAATAAATAAAGAAATAAAGAAATAAATAAATATACCATTTTCCCCTTTCACTTCCTATTAGTTGTGGGCTGACTCGCGCAATTTCGCCACAGCTGAAAAGGACCATTTCGCTGTGGTCGGTACTGTTTAATAATAAAACCAGCGGGACAATATCATTAAGGTATGCACGTGCAATTTAAAAACAAAAAAGACAGTGAGAGTGAAGGGGAAAGTGAGAAGACTGTAAGAGGGGGAGGGAGTAGGGGAAGGAAGATGGGCTGGGGTGGGGGTGGGTGCTCTATATATACTAGCAATGAGTACTATAGGCAATACAATTCAATGCTTTGCAGAAAGGACCACTTCAATACTCCGTGTCATACGTGCTGACGTAAAACCAACTTAATATACGCATCGACCTGATTCATAGTGAAAACTCATCCTGGCCAGACCTTCATTACTAAAACGGTATCACAATAGTAGACACACAGCACAAAGAGGATGGCCTGATGGCTCAGTGGGGGAGACCCCGGATTTCCAATGCCGATGGTCGCGTGTTCGAATTCACAAGGGACGAACTCATGCATGTGGTTTAGGTAGAGACTTTTTTCATGCCACCGGGCGTTCTTCTCCGGGGTGATCCGGGGACTCCTCCTTTCAATACATTGGATGCAGCCAATCGATGATTTTTTTTTTCAAAATAACGTGTCTAGGTCCTTTATGTCGTGGAATAGCGATCTTTCTGCCTTTACACCACATGTTTGAGATATAAATATCTATTTACCGCCGCTCAAAGTTAACGGTTTATTATATTCCCAAACCGCGGAACAACGAACCCACAATATCTTTATTTAGATCTAAAACTGCAGTCCTATAATGAAGACATATAGCTTTCACCTATCATAGGCCTATATTGTTTCCATCTAAGGGAAGATTACACGTTCCTTCTTACGCGGGTTGGGAATAACGCGTTTGAGCGGCGGATTCGCTGTGTGAGTGAAGACAACATAAAACTACCCGTAAAACCGCAACAAAAAAAAGAGAACTACTGCACCTTGAAATTACCGGTGGGAAAAGGTTGATTGTGGTTGGTGGGAGCGAAAGGGGAACCATAACCGGGCTATGATTGGGGAATGCAGGGGAGAGAATGAAGAGTGAAACCAAACGAAGCAATCGTCGAGGAAGTTAGACTCTATTGAAAAGGGGAGGGTTTACTATAACAAATGAACCGTGGCAGGGATTAAAAGGCCCCAAGTCGAAGAAAGTTTTCCTTACGTTCGGCGAAAACGGGTTTTCCCTAAACCTGGCGTTGTTATTACCGTTAAAACGATGATCAAAGTGGCCGTTCGTGGCTCCAAACCAACCGCTACAGCCTGAATTTTCCTATTCCGTTATGACAAGGAGTGATTTCCCTTTGTTTAGCAGTACACCAAATACCTTAGCCGTGTGACCTTTTAACCTTAGTTCTGAACGAACCGCGCGGCTTCAAGTGCGCTTCTTTGGTGTCTGTGGAGTAAGGAAGGGTAGTGTAGGGTCTACTCTATCAAACTTACACTAAAAACCTTACCGATAAACTTTACAACGGGTTCTGGCTCTTACCGGCTTTGGTGGATGCTATTGTTTGTTTGTTTTTATTTTTATTTTAGCTCAAAGAGAGTTGGTTAGCGGTTGCTATCAATAGACACAACAAGTACGGAAATTATTAATTTAACAAAAAAAAAAATATATATATATACTTTCAAAAGATTTTTTTTAAATTGTTGTAAGCTTCTTTTTTTCTCTCTCCAAATGGAACAGCACTGACTGTGAATGTTACAAGGATCTGTCAAAGGGGTGTGGTCACAGTGAGCCACTTTAAGAGTTGCACGCAAGATGCTAGCACGAACCGTGTTCTGAACTCAGCCGTGACGGCATCCGTAGCCGCTGCGCATCGAAGCGTGATTGTGAAACAAAACCCCGCTCTCCACATTTACAAGGCGATCAAAGAGATTGTGTCTGGGGACGTTAATCTAACAAAGGAACGAAGGGAGGATTACCACTACGCTGCATTCAAACATGTTTTTTAAGGCCCTTCCCCGTCCCTCTCTCTAACCAGGGAACATCGGCAGTAGTGTAGTTTAGTGTAGTGTACAACAGCAGCAGCAGCTACGTCGAAAAACGGAAAGGAAAAGGAAGGGGGTAACGCGATGGTGTTGTGGTTAAAACACACGTTTGGTGTTTATGATCATCAGAATACGATGCCTTTATATCATAATGCTTTTGTCGTAATTTCTGTCTAAATTATTGTTAGAATGAAGAACTACAAAGTATAAAGACAAAAATCATTCCGGCTAGGACTTGGAGGATAGGGTCGATTCGTTCTTGGGGAAATATCTCTTGATTCGCTTGGGTATTTAAAAAAACCCAACTGTTTGGATTTCTTGTAATCTCGCATGCAAAGGTTGCGAGTTGTAGTTCTCAAGGTGCAAATCCAGTGATGTGTCGTAAAAAAAAAGATCGCTGTCAACCGGAGTGGACCTCAAACAAGCCAAAAAGACTGGACAGACGGTTAATGACCTGGACTGGATGGTATCGCAGTACCCAGCTAAGCTCGAGACTGGCCAAGTTCCAGTTAGTGATGTTTGTTTGTAATACTGATGACTTACATTTCCAGATCTCGCAATCTGAAGACACGTAGCTTTACAAAACTAACATTGAACAGATCTAAGGGTTTTGTTGGGTTTGTGTATGAAGATATACAAATTTTATTTTTTGATTGACAAAAATGGGTTTGTTTTGCTTTGTCATCGTCAGTGCACTATAATATTAATACACGTCCATGCAGTATTCTCTGGTTGACAAGGTCGTGGTGGCGAAGCGCCGGTGCAGACGGTTACTAGGAACAGAAGAAGAACAGCACACACAGCCGACCACCGCTAACAGCCCTCTACATGCCAACAACGTCTACTTTACGGGCAGACCTGCGCATTATCTCCCCCTTCAACACCTGCTGGCGCTAGCATCGTTCTGATGCGCGCGTCTACGCCGGAAGCGGACGTGAGAACACGCGACAATGTGGATGAAAAACAAAGTTTAAAAAATGTATATGGATGGTTTTATTTATGTTGGAAGATAAAAATACACAGTATAATAAAGTATAGTTGAAATTTAAAAAACAACAACACCACACACGTTCTTCTGGAAGATAAAATTAAGACTTTTCCAGATAAAACTCACTCTGAATTATTTATGGTAAAACTGTCTATGGTAACACTGAATAAACAAAAACACATGAGCAGCAAAACAATAAATCATATTGTACCAGCTCTTTGCAGTCCGCTGGACCCTATAAACAATGAATAACTAACTAACAATAGTGTACCAGTTTGAATTAAAGACTTCAATGTTCTTGAGAAGGAAAAAAAAGATATAAAGAAAGAAAATGAAGAAAGAAAGTACACAAAAATTAGCACAACTTAGATTTATTGTTTAAATCAACACATCGCCCAGTCTCAGTACTTAAGGTATTTCTCAGTTTCAGTAGTTAAGGTAATCACAAATAAACCAAACGTCTGCGGTTGCGATTTATTTCCTTATTTATTCATTTCTAGTCAACTCCAATATATACAACTCCGAAAGCGAAAGCAACACCCGTTCCTGGTCACACCCCACCATCTCCTCCTATTAAAATATGATACCCAACAAGTTCATTCCCTTCAACACACATCAATCCAAAAAAGGAAAACCACATCACTCACTACAAGTTACAACAAAAACAAAAACTCGGCAGCCATCATAAAATGGGATCGAACCTGCCAACCTCGCTGCCTTTTAGCGGTGGGCGACAAAAAACAAAAGACTCAAAGGCTTAAGCCACGCTTAAGACGACCACACACGTCTCCACAATGGGCAAACACGGGTAAAAGCAGCGCCACACGAAAACCACATTTGCTCCCGTCAAAGCAGCCCAGAGATCAACTTCCTCGGCAATCCTTTCAAAGCCTTCCCTCCCCTTGGACCCGCTGACTGTGTGTGTCTGTCTGTGTGTCTGTCGGTGTGTGTGTGTGTGTGTGTTGGTTGGTGAAGCGATTGATGCTGAATCGCCATGTAGTATTTGAATGCTAGCTTTTATATTTTAAAAAAGTCCAGGCCTTGCACTTTTGAAGGAATGGAAGATAAGAATGACCCACCCATGACCCAGGCTACAATCCCGTGATGAGCAAGATAAAAGTGGCATTTTCCACTGTTTGACATAGCAGCATGATTGCTATGGTGGTTCATTCCAGGCCGTCAATCGGCTTTGGGCCACTGACAGTACGTGCTGCAATGTTATCACTTAACATTCAAAGCTTCCATTGTTTTTTGCCGTTGAGTACACCACTGCATGCCCAACCCTTATACCAACCACGTTCCTCAAACATTATAATGCCATCCCAACTGCTGGGTGCAAAACACAGTCAGGGGGACACAGCAAACTGCGCAAGAAGTCGTAGACTAAAGCAAAACGGGGAGACAAACTTTACTGTTAATTGAAAAAAAGGGGACACAACTGCCGCACTTAAGGGGAACAAACTCTGCGGGGTCGCAGTTCCGGTAACTGGTGCCAGAATCCCTTGTCCAAGGCCCGTAATCCCTTCCTGCAAGTCGTGGAGCAGTCTGAGCATCTGAGGCTGCGGAGTCAGACTACTGAAATGGTCTCTGATGACGGTCTTGGAATTTGCAGTTTTCATTAGTTAATTTCAGTGAACTTTTTACAGGTTCCTTAAACCTAGATAAATAGAGAACCGTCTTGAATAAATACCGCATACACAATAGACTAGTTATAAAGAGATAATAAACCATAGATGATAAAACTAAAATGCTAGGGACTCTTTGGAGTGCCGGGGGTTTTCAGTATAAATAGTATCCCCACTTTATGGAAATTTAGTGCTTTAAATTCCCACTGTCGCTGTCTTCCTCATTTACTCTTTCCTATTCCTGCTCTGTCCTTCACTCTGCTATACTATCTTCTTCTTCGCTAGATCAATGACCTACCTTTTTTCTTGAAAACTCTTCCTGGACAAGACTCCTTGTTTGTGTATGAGGTCTGTTGGATCAGCTTGGGAGTGTTGGACGCTTTCTGCCGGGTGGTCACTAGGGCTTCCTATGATTGTACTATTTAGCACTATAGGCATTTTATATGTATGTGTTTCATTGATGATTTATAATGATGTTTGTATTCTATTTTGTTTTTGTAACCGGGGTGTTCGCGTAGTTGAGGTCAACCCTCAGCCGTCCCCCGCGTGGGATGTCTTTATTGTAAAGTGACTGGCCGGTGGAGGGCATTAAATTTTCCCACTAGGGTTGTTTCGGCAGATCTTTTATGCGGATTGGGGGTTGTCCGGTCCTGATTTGGCTCGGAGGAGTCCGCTGGACCTAAAGCAAGAATCAATCAATCAATCAATCAATTTCTCCTTTCAAGAAATTTCAGATAAAGAGACTGATGTGTCATGCGGTTTGTTTACGAAGTCTGTGGAAAAATTAAATCAATACAATACAATACAATACAATACAATACAATACAATACAATACAATACAATACAATACAATACAATACAATATAACTTTAATGTCCGATAAAAACAATAAACTTGCCTTTGCCACGCCCGTCAATGCAAGCAACGAGGTACATAAAGAAACAAACATTCAGACGGAGAAATATGCGCAGTGTTCATCCGCATATACAAATCAAAAATGTGTTCAAAAATATAAAACAAACTGAATTGAACTATTTAAAACACATTACTATAATATAATAACATTTAACATAATTATGTTAATACATTGATTAACATTGTCTACAATGACACATATATGGTGAAAAAATAAAATCACGAACATACATACGCACGCACGCGCACACACACACAGTGACACACGCACACACACACACGCCCACCCACACACTGAAGCGAGAAATGCACGATCTAGCGAAATACCCTACGAAACTGCCAACGGGTAGACAAAGCTTTAGGTTTACTCTCCAATATATCCTTGCCAAAATGCAGTTTGTGTAGAGGATGCAAAATATTCAGGTGGTGCAGATTGAAAAAAAAAAACAAATCCCAAGAATAACGTCTCAGATAGTCAGAATATTATTTTCAGCGCGACCGAGACAGAACAAGCCGGCACGGCTCACCAAGACTATCAAAACGCCCTTCGCGGATCACGTGTCGCTTACGCTTATGCAAATGAGCGCGTGGCAAGGGAAGCAAACTTGAAGTGGGCAGTGAAGAAGAGTTGCTTGGCTTTCCACGGTTCAGAGAGAATTTTGAAACATTCTACGGATGTTTATGGATTTTCAAACTGTCTTCTTCTTCTTCCCCCCCCCCTCTTCCCCCTTCTCTCTCTCTCTCTCTCTCTCTCTCTCTCTCTCTCTCTATTTATCTTTCATATCCCCCTTCACCCTCCATCCAAAGCCCATCTCCTCAGCTTTTCCCATCGCTTGACATTTTCGGCTCGATGATGCCTTGCTGATGCCGATGTTTCGTTTAGTTCGTACAAATGGACAAACAGAACAAGGCACTCGGTGGAGAGAGTGAGCCCACAACATTCTGGGCGTTATCTACACTCAGATGCAACGCGAACTTGCCCCCAGTATCACACCATTTAATACTTCAAGGCGGTTTTATTTTAGGAGGCGTGGGAATGTAACAATGGTGAGTATATCGTATCTTTAACAGTCCAGAGGAAAGGGACAGTCCTCCCGCTAGGTAGTGTTGCGGGTTCGCTGAGTCGTTGTTAATGGGCCAAACAGCGTAGGGGCGATTCGCTACCCGAGCAGTCCAAAGATTAATCTCTTCTCTGTATTGTCAAACACGTGTGAGTCTGTCCCGTTCTGATGTGAGCTTCAGCTCACGCTCTTCCTCTGCCTCTCTTTTTCTTCTTCTGGCCCACCGACGTAGCTCAGTGTTAGAGCGATCGCCTGGCACACCCATGACCCAGGTTTCAATCCCGCGATGGGCGAAATAAAAGTGGACTTTTTCCCGCTGTCCTTCTTAGAAGCATGATTGCTCCGGTGGTGCAGTGTTGAATAAAGGTCCACACATTTAGTCCCTGAGGTGGTTAATCCCAGTGTGCCCTTTCACCAATGGTGGGAGTAGACGTTAAACTTCAATTTTTCTTCTTCTTCTCCTTTTATTTCTTAGCTTCTCATATTATTTACTTTTCTTCTCAATAACATATATTTTAGTTTCACTTCAATCCAATCCAATCAATCCATCCATCCATTCATCCATCCATCTATAATTCCATGATTGTTTAGAATTTTCCTCTAGCAGTGTCGCTAACTAATGACAACTGTCATTGTTAACTAATGACAACTGTCATCCAACGAAATCAAGCTCTTCTTCTCCTTAATCATTAATTTAATGTTTCAAATAAATCAATCTTTTCACCCCACCCAATCTACCCCCAGACTCCTTAACACAAACATCTCTTGTATCACTCCCCTCCACCACCCTCTCCACACACACACCACCTCTCTCTCTCCACCCCTCCACCCACCTCCCACACCTCCGACCCCGATACTTGTACACAAACAGCCGTTAGCTCCCGCGCACGTGCAGGCCAGTATGCAAATGACCGCGAGCTCATCTGCATGATAATGACCTTGAGGGAACAGTTGGAACGATCGGGGCAGTGCGACTCTATAGCTCTGGGTCGATGAGGAGTGATGACGACCGCAACAAGAATGACGAGAACGACGAGGAAGGCGACAATGAGCCAGACAAAAAAAATATAGCGAAGAGCGATTCATCCAATGACAAAGGTATCAACAACTGAACATAGCCTGCTGATTTGTCTGAAGAAGTATGAATACATATTGAAACCACCGAGAGCCATTGCTTGTTTGGTTGGTTTGTCTGCTTGGTTTCCCGTTATCAATTTTTGTCAAAACGCGTATAGTTACCATAAAAAAAGTACTTTTATGTACTTCGGATGAGAGTATTAACCGAGGTCTAGCCAGTGCACGCACGCATTCCGTCGCTTATACTTTAAAGGTCCTGACGCTCATGTCTTAGACGGGAGAGTGTCAGCTATATTAAAGCTACACCCACCACCATGCACTAAGGCACATTCTCTCCCATCCCCCGGTTGCCCAAGATTGTGCTCAGCTGCTTGAAGCGTCCAACGACGCGACTTTGAGTTAAGATACTATATAGACCAGCGCCTTCAGCAGCTCTTGAGCTGGAAATGCGCTATATAAAAACAATTTTTTAACGTACAGATAATTACACACAATAACAAGACGGAAAGCAATCATAATCATATTGCTAAAATGCACGGTGCAAAAAAAAGGGGCCACATTTATGAAGTGTAATGGGTGGCTTGGTAACTCGGTCAGTTGAGAGGGAGATGGTTTCCTATGTCGATGGTCGCGAGTTCGAACCCCGCGTGGGAGGTACGTACATGACTGAGGTACCTGACTTCAGAACATGGAAGGTTTTCTCCGGGGACTCCGGTTTCCTTCCTCCCTTCAATAATGGTAGTGGATGCAGTCAATCTAAAATTTCAAAAATAAAAATTATTTTCTATTCCGACTTCTGGAATAGCGATTTCTTTAGATCGCCGCGCTTTGTTTGATTGAAAAAAAACGCGTGATACCATCCTGTATTATTATTATTATTATTATTATTATTATTATTATTATTATTATTATTATTATTATTATTATTATTATTATTATTATTATTTCTCCCCATGGGATTCGAACTTGACACGTCGGTTCTCCTATGCTCGATGCAAAAGCCAAGAACAATTACAAGAACCGAAAAAAATGTTCAGGTGTCCCTCTCTGACTTTCAAAGGTTCGGATCAGAGGACAGACCAAAGACTAAAGTACTAACAATGTCATAAGAAACACAATTTATGGATCCATGGACGTGGACTAACGGAAGAAGAAGGGGGGGGGGGGGGAAACACACCAAAGAATACAATAATACAAACAGTAACGTGAATAGCAAAACAAATTAAAGTCATAGTATGTGACAAAATTGCATGTCACTGTCAACAGCATTCACGATAACTCCACACTTGCTAAAAAAAAAATAACAGTTCTCAAAAGCAATCTAATTAAAGAGATTATGCCGCGCAAGGACCACATAATTTTTACACACAACAGCAGCGGCGGAAAACGCACAATTTGAATAAAGACGGTAAAGGTTCGCACGGACAAATTTTATTCCTAATCGGTAAGGGAGGGCGGGGAGGGCGTGGTGATGGTGTTGGGGAAAGGGAGAGGGATGGAGAAGGGCCCTTTTTTTATGCCCATCGTGTCCGGGACTAGAGACACACTGACTATCATAAAATGTTTTGTACGCGCTTAGCCTGCATCTTCAGATATATAGCTGCCACTCTGCTAACTTACTCAACTCTATTCGACGCTGACGTTTTGCTAACTTACTCAACTCTATTCGACACTGACGTTTGGCTAACTTATTCAACTCTATTCGACACTGTTTGCCTCAGCGGTCCCCGGTACTCAACTGCGAATTTTATTCCTGAACGGCTCCGCACGTGCACCTGCAAAAGTTGGACTGTCAGCTTGAGCGCATCACTTCCACGTCACCAACAACGAAGGGGGTGAAAAGGACGAAACCTGGTCATCTGCACGTCAATGACGGCGGCTCCTTTGATCAGGTTTACGGACAGGCATAAAAAAACGGTGATTTTGCTACATAAAAAAGAAAACAGAGTGAGATAGAGATTACTATGAAAGCAAAGAGATATTAGCACGAAAGGATGAGGATATTACACACAATTTGGAGAGAGATATTGCTTGCACTTGACAACTGTGTTAGCTACAACAATGAAGGACACATGTAATGGAAAGAGATACTACAGTCTGCACTCGACATCTACAAAACAATTTGGGATGCTATTTGTATTGCCTGAATTGACAACAAAATTACTTTTGGGGAACAGTTACAGCCAGTTAAGTGTTCAAGCACTTCATTTATCAGGGCAAGACTAAACTCCAATTACAAGACACTAGTTAAGTAGTTCGTGGCGTGAAACTGAGCGCAAAACGTGCTGTACAGGCGTATGATTCGCAGGATCGATATTTAGGTTTTTGAGTGCGGATGTTTGCTATCAAACTCTCAGAGCTGGAAAACTGCGCTGTAAAACGACCAATAATATATTCGTTAATATCATCAAAGTGCAGCAGGCAATGAACTCGATGAACCAGAGTACCTCAAATTTAAAGTTAGCATCGCGGAACCGATTGGAAAGAAAACTTTCAGGGACCAGTGTTATCAGATAATTTGCGAAATTACTCGCAACAAAAGAATGGATAATAATGTGTGTGAGTTCATCACAAGACAGATACTATAGCCAAATTCGCTGTGTTTATTTGTAATTCTCTTGCTGTTACAGAACAACAGTAGTAATCTATATTAGAAGGCAAGATTTTTTTCCCCTCTATTTGAATACAGAAAAGAAGCACGGTAGATTGTTCTGTTTTTACGCTCTCACTGTCAAGAAAAAAGTGGGAATTCGTAATTTTCCCCTTGACTTAAGCAAGTTAAGAATGAGTAGGAAGAAGAGGAGGAGTATGAAGAAGGAGAAGAAGAAGAAGAAGAAGAAGAAGAAGAAGAAGAAGAAGAAGAAGAAGAAGAAGAAGAAGAAGAAGACAAACAAAAGACAGCCAAACGGTCAGTCCGACAGATAAATGACAAACCAGAGACATAAGTTAAACTCTACTGGCCATATACATACAAAGACAGCCAACCATGTATAACAACAATAAGTGACCAAACAACGCAGACATGTCAGAATGAACAAGCTTTCGTATTTGCGAAACATTAACATGCAAGCCAGAAATTTGTAAAGAATTCGACAATATATAAATCACTCACCTAATTTTGCCACAAAACAGCAACAGCACCAGTACATGTAACAAAAGAGAAAAGAACATGCCTGTTAGAACAAGTCAAAATTTAATTACCAGGGCAAAAAATATTAAATTAAAAAAATATTGTTACTGTATTAAAGATGAAAAGGTGACAGATACAAGTTCCCACACTAAAATAAAATTTAATATAAAAATACACACATAAATACACTTTTAAAGAGAGACACTCAAAAACACTGACATAATTACGAAATGCAAACATAGAGACAGGAACAGACTCAACCGCATTGTAAACCTAGCTAGCAGAGTGATAGGAAAGACACAAAAGCCAATAACAGAAATATATAAAGATTTTGTAAAAAGTAAAGCTAGAAAGATCATGTCTGATAACAGTCATCCCATGTGTAGATCATTTGAACTGTTGCCCTCAAGTCGGAGGTTTAGAACCCCGGCCTGGAAAAGAAACTTGTATGGCCACTCTTATGTACCAAGTGCAATCCGCATCTAAAATTTAAGCAAACTGTAATACCCCCAGTTACCTACATTTTTCTTCTGTGTACTGTGATGATGTAATGTAATATGATGTGAGTTGTGCAATGAAGTCAGCTATTTGTCATGCGTATGATTGTCTTAATTAATGTTTTATATAACAAAAACTGTTAATATTTCTTTTAGTTTTTAATCTTTCCGTCTTAGTCTTTGTGCTACTAAAGACAAATTTCCATGTTATTGTATTTTAACTATGGACAATAAAGATTCGTATTCGTATTCGTAAATTCATAGCACATTTAAAGGAATTCGATGTTAAACGACATTTAAACAGGGAGTGGGCAGGGATGCTTACTCGTTCGATAAATCACTTCTATACAGCTATCCACGATAAAGGAAAAGGCAGAGAGAGTTCTATACAACGTCTGAAAACAAACCACAGAGCATGCGACCCAGGATCTAGGAAAAAAAAGACAGTCTGAAAAGACCTAAAAGAACAGCGAGGAAAAAGGAAGCTTTCAAGCCTCAAGGTCCAAATTTTTTCTCTTCCGCTTCCTCCCAAAACTAAAGCCGGTTTCCCCGAATTAGCAGAACAACCAATTCGTCCGTTACAAAAACTACTCTCAGAGGGTGCTAAACTCAAGAAAAATCTTCCAGAGGCGACCAAGAAACTCTGGAACCCGTTTCCTTTAACGCCGAGATGCATGGAGCCGTTAAATAATATAAACGATCTTTTAAGTCCTTTCCCCTAATTTGTCCACAAACAATGACTCTCCCACTATTCAGAGAACATCTGAGCTTGATCCCAGGACTTCTGAAAAAAACAATAAGCAGAGTTACATCCCTTTATACCCCAAACCCTTTCCATTCCCCCTCACCCCACCCCCACCTTCCCAATCCCAAATCTATAACCTAAAATCGTTTCAGTGAAAGAATATACAAACAAAGTGACTAGATGAGTGCATGTACATGTAACAATGTGCTCACAAGGAATGCACAATCATACAGTAACACAAGTAAATTGTGTGTCAAGATCAATTATAATTTAGCCTGTGTAGCGTAAAATCAAACAGTTTAATGTTCCGTCCAATAAGCCATAATTTATTAATTTATTTATTTTCATTTACATTTTATTTATTTGAGTGGTTACTATTCGGTTTCTCGAGGACTGTATTGACAAATGGCATCGACATCAAGAAGAAGAGGAACAAAGACGAGGAGAAGGAGTAAGAAGTGGAGGAGGAGAAGGAGGTGGTGGAGGAGGAGGAGAAGGAAGAGACGGAAGATGAGGAGGAGGTGGTAACATAGAAGAAGAAGAAGAAGAAGAAGAAGAAGAAGAAGAAGAAGAAGAAGAAGAAGAAGAAGAAGAAGAAGAAGAAGAAGAAGAAGGTGGTGGAAGTGGTAGTGGTGGTGGCAGAGAGGAAGAAGAATGAGGAAGAGGTGGTATAACAAAATAAGTCGAAAACAAGAGGAGGAGGTGGTGGAAGAGGAAAAGAAGGAGGAGTGAGAGGGAGGAGGAGGAGGAGGTGATGGAAGAGAAAGAAGAAGAAAAAAAGAAGAACGAAGAAGAAGAAGAAGAAGAAGAAGAAGAAGAAGAAGAAGAAGAAGAAGAAGAAGAAGAAGAAGAAGAAGAAGAAGAAGAAGAAGAAGAAGAAGAAGAAGAAGAAGAAGAAGAACGAAGGAGAAGAACAAAGAAGAAGAACGAAGAAGAACAAAGAAGAAGAACGAAGAATAACAAAGAAGAAAAACGAAGAAGAACAAAGAAGAAGGACGAAGAACGAAGGAGAACAAGAACGAAGAAGGAAAACAACTATAAGGAACAAAATCTTTTATTAAACTAACACCAACATCTACTACTTCTTCTACTATTTTTACTACTACTACTAATTCTTCTTCTACTATTATTATTGCTACTACTATTACTACTATTTCTACGACTCCTCCTCCTAATACTACCACTACTACTACCACTACGAGAAACATGAGAAACCTGAAATAGATGTATGCTAAAGGATCGGAGAAAGCTGTGATCAAACGAAAAAGATGAGGAGGAACGATTGAACGTGGGAGGAGGGGGGTGGGGAGAGAGAGAGAATAGGGGAGCTGGCACAAAATGGTTGACAGGTTAGAGCACAGTAGAAAGGAGTGATGGAGAGGGGCTGGGGAGGAGTTATTATTGGCAGTTTCCAGTCCACAGCGTTCGTGGCGTCTTTTGATGACAAAATACTGACCCCACAAAAGGCCCTCCCTGCTGTAAATCAATGGCGCCTCCTCCTTCTTCTCTCTGCCACATTGTTTTTTGTCCTTTCCTTCCCTCGCTCGCGTCTTCTGCATCCTAACATGTTCCTCCTCCTCCTCCTCCTTAATCTCTCTCTCTCTCTCTTATCTCGAATTAATTTTTCTCATGTAAGTCTATATAACAAGCAAATGTTCGGAACCCAAACAATACTTATAACATGATATATGTACTTCAAATTAAGTTTAACAATCTCTCTCTCTCTCTCTCTCTCTCTCTCTCTCTCTCTCTCTCTCTCTCTCTCTCTCTCTCTCTCTCTCTCTCTCTTTTTTTTTTTCCTCTCTCTCTCTCTCTTATCTCGAATTTATTTTTCTCATGCAATCTATAAATAGCAAAGTTTCGGAACCCAAATAATACTTATAACATAATATATAGGCTTATACTTCAAATTAAGTTTAACAATCAATCTCTCTCTCTTTCTCTTTCTCTCTCCATGCCTTTGTCTTTTTTTATTTTCCTCCCCCTTGTCTGTCAGTCTCTCTCTCTCTCTCTCTCTCTCTCTCTCTCTCTCTCTCTCTCTCTCTCTCTCTCTCTCTCTCTCTCTCTCTCTCTCTCTCTCTCTCTCTCTCTCTGTTGTAATTGTTGGTTACATTTTGATGATTTGGAATATAGGTTGTATAAATGTGTAATTGCATCAATTATGTCAAGGCTTTCACACGTAAAAATAACATGCACTCTTGTTGTCCCCGAACCGCTCCACGTTCACCCAACACCATCCCCACGTCCCCCCCCCACCCTCCACCCCAAATCTTGTCTTGAGGTTTTGTCCATAACCTTTTCCATCCTGGCGAACACGCATCGGAGGTTTCCAGGCAAGAGTTACCCCTCCGGAAGTGATGCCAGGGTTATGTTTCCTTGCCCTTGACTTCAAAAATGGGTGTATAGATTCGGTAGTAAAAGGCAAACGCGCTGAAAGTGTATTTAACTTGTGCGTGGTGCGTGGTGTGTGTGTGTGTGGGTGTGTGCGTGTGTGGGTGGGCATGGGTGTGTGTGTTTGTGTGTGTTAATGTCTGGAAAAAGAAAGAATATATTCTGTGTTTTACAGTAACTTGCAACTCTCTCTTTCTCTCTCTATCTCACTCACTATCTCTCCACTACTTCCTACTACCCCATCACTCCTGCCACTCTCCCACCCTCCCTTTCTCCTCCTCTCCCTCTGAAGCGAGTCCGTCAGTTAACAGGATCGTTAGCATACTAATGGTGGCGCACAAACAGAGAGCTATTGTGGAACCCTCGTTTGTAGCCCTCGTCTGACAGAGTCGTGAAAACGATGCTCCGCAGACCTGTCACTCACGGTATTGTTGCACAAGAGGGAGGGGAGGTGAGAGAGGGAGAGAGAGAGGGAGAGAGAGAGAGAGGGAGAGAGAGAGAGGGAGAGGGAGAGAGAGAGAGAGGCGGCTTCAGTTAGCAGTTAGAACCTGTATTGAACACTGCCTTGAGCTGGAAAAGCGCTATATAAGAACACTATGAGAGAGACAGAGAGTTGGAGCGGGAAGAAGAAGAAGAGCGAAGAGAGAAAGAAAAGAGAGAGAAGAGAAAGAGAGGGAGAGAATAGAATGGATTCAAACACCATAAACAGGGCTATGCAAATGACCGATTACCTACATCCTGGCATTTGGCAATTTTTATTTTTATTTAGTTATTTATTAGCGCGAGAATGTGAAACAAGTTAGAATTTATTTATTTATGTATTCATGTATTTATTTATTCATTCATCCACTGGTAAAGGCGAATGTGCGAGGTAAAATGTGAAATGTTCTGTCATACATCAATACGTAATACTAACAGGGTCTTCACCAAGGGTCTACTAACAGGGTATGCACTATCTATTTAGTACTGCCAGTGTCTGGTCGCTGATAGCAGACCCACTCAAACAGGCAAAGCTCGTGCGCAGTATTCGTTTTGATCACAATCGCGCCATGCTTTCTTAGGAAACACCTGCATGTGTACTGGCTGACTTACCTACCCGCACGATCTAACAGACACTAGACTTTGTTGTCAAATTCAAAGGTGTATGAAACTATATTGATAGGCCAGTAGAATCGTATGTACCGCTGTCGTCAATACAACATGGTTTGTATTTACACGGGAGGGGGAGGATTGTGGGTATATGTTAAAAAGGTTTCCCCATAATTTTCCATAGTATGGGAGAGAAGAGTTAGTGGATTCTATTTTCTCACAGCCAGCTTTGTGAGACAACTATTTCTTTTCCCACGCTCACTTACCTTCCAGGGCCCTCAAGAGAGAGCTAGGTACGTCCCGGGCCCTCAAGAGAGAGCTAGGTACGTCCCGGGCCCTCAAGAGAGAGCTAGGTACGCCCCGGGCCCTCAAGAGAGAGCTAGGTACGTCCCGGGCCCTCAAGAGAGAGCTAGGTACGCCCCGGGCCCTCAAGAGAGAGCTAGGTACGTCCCGGGCCCTCAAGAGAGAGCTAGGTACGCCCCGGGCCCTCAAGAGAGAGCTAGGTACGCCCCGGGCCCTCAAGAGAGAGCTAGGTACGCCCCGGGCCCTCAAGAGAGAGCTAGGTACGCCCCGGGCCCTCAAGAGAGAGCTAGGTACGTCCCGGGCCCTCAAGAGAGAGCTAGGTACGTCCCGGACCCTCAAGAGAGAGCTAGGTACGTCCCGGGCCCTCAAGAGAGAGCTAGGTACGTCCCGGGCCCTCAAGAGAGAGCTAGGTACGTCCCGGGCCCTCAAGAGAGAGCTAGGTACGTCCCGGGCCCTCAAGAGAGAGCTAGGTACGTCCCGGGCCCTCAAGAGAGAGCTAGGTACGTCCCGGGCCCTCAAGAGAGAGCTAGGTACGTCCCGGGCCCTCAAGAGAGAGCTAGGTACGTCCCGGGCCCTCAAGAGAGAGCTAGGTACGTCCCGGGCCCTCAAGAGAGAGCTAGGTACGTCAGAGCTAGGTACGTCAGAGCTAGGTACGTCCCGGGCCCTCAAGAGAGAGCTAGGTACGTCCCGGGCCCTCAAGAGAGAGCTAGGTACGTCCCGGGCCCTCAAGAGAGAGCTAGGTACGTCCCGGGCCCTCAAGAGAGAGCTAGGTACGTCCCGGGCCCTCAAGAGAGAGCTAGGTACGTCCCGGACCCTCAAGAGAGAGCTAGGTACGTCCCGGACCCTCAAGAGAGAGCTAGGTACGTCCCGGAACCTCAAGAGAGAGCTAGGTACGTCCCGGGCCCTCAAGAGAGAGCTAGGTACGTCCCGGGCCCTCAAGAGAGAGCTAGGTACGTCCCGGGCCCTCAAGAGAGAGCTAGGTACGTCCCGGGCCCTCAAGAGAGAGCTAGGTACGTCCCGGGCCCTCAAGAGAGAGCTAGGTACGTCCCGGGCCCTCAAGAGAGAGCTAGGTACGTCCCGGGCCCTCAAGAGAGAGCTAGGTACGTCCCGGGCCCTCAAGAGAGAGCTAGGTACGTCCCGGGCCCTCAAGAGAGTTAGGTACTTAGGTATCCATTGATGGCTTTATCGGCGCATCTCCTCACGACTTGCTTTCCGTCCTCTTGCGCATCTTCCACACCAACGTTGCAGCTGTTTCGAGCGCTTAACTTCCTTACGTCATCATTATTGCACCCTTCCTTCGGGGTGTCGGATAGCGCTGTGGTTGGAGCACTCGCTACTGTGTCGTAAGTTAAGCATCGTCCAGTGCGGTTAGCACTTGGATGGGTGACCGCAAAACGTGAAGCGACAAATAACAACGCCCCCAGTTGACTCAACTGTGACTGAGTACCTACTCTCTTAAGGGTGGGGAAGGTAAAGCAGCGAGGGAGAGAGAGAGAGAAGGACGTCACCTTCATTACGCTGGCCCAAGATAAGTGTGATCTCCAACATCACGCTCCCCTACGGCCACAGGCTATGGGACTACCTTTACCTTCTTTTTTTTTTACTTGCTTACATCCCTGTGACTTAGTTTTTTAAGTCCCTTATACGATTTGTGTCCGGGGACGTGGACATAAATCTACCAAAGAAAGGAGAAGGTATCCATTCACAATTGGACAGGCTGGGAATGTACAAGTACGTTTGATATACGATTCAGACCCGGTGTGACATCCTCACAGTTCCTAGTATCTTAGCTGGGCTGGGAGCGAATGGGAGCATTCTGATTGGTCGACGCGTTACAAAATTCGACGCATGCGCACAGTGCTATCATAGTCTTCGTAAGGGTTAGGGTTAGGGTTTGGGTTAGAGTTAAGAGTTTAGGGTTAGGGTTAGGGTTTGGGTTAGGGTTAGGGTTATGCCGCCTAAGAACTTCGTGAAAAAGCCGGCCCGACATGACCTGGCGCATGCGCAAATGCGCTCGGATAAACTTTTTTTTTTTACCCGGAACTTGAAGGATGTGACACCGGCTCCCGTTCAAGTACAGTATTAACCGGGTTCGAAGTTGCTTAACCTTTTCTAAAACACTACACAAGCTTAAGAAGCGCAGTGACTTTGATTTTTTTCTTTATTATAGGGTCCAGTGAAACTTTAGGGGTGGTCATGGCTGGACCATAGTAGTGACTGCGAGACGTATTCGCGTTATAAATCAATGTTGTAGTAGTAGTAGTAGTAGTAGTAGTAGTAGTAGTAGCAGTAGTAGTAGTAGTAGTAGTAGTAGTAGTAGTAGTAGTAGTAGTAGTAGTAGTAGTAGTAGTAGTAGTAGTAGTAGAATTATCATCATCAGCAGCATCATTATCAATATTTTATTTTAAAAAATATTAAACGTTATGGCCAATCTTAGAGAACGTTATTGACATAGATCTTGAGCAGAGTAGATGTGACAGATAAATGTAATATGCGCGACCTCTTGCGTTCCAGAATACTCCCAGATTTCTGTGTTGGCACTCTAGTCCTGCAGGTCTGTGGGTGGCCCGGTGCGTTCCGTGTTGCAGTCTTGGAGCGACTCTGCAGGGTTCCGTGTTCGAACTCCAGGAGGCTGAACCAGGATCAAACATTTTACGCACACCCTGTCGCGCTGTGCAAACACTGCACTGATAAATAGTCTGACATTCTCACGCACAGAGAGAGAGAAAGAGAGAGAGAGACAGACGGACAGACAGATAGACAGACAGACAGAGAGACAGATACCAAGAGACAGATAGAGGCACAGAGAGAGGGATAGAGACAGATAGAGACAGAACTATAGCCCCCCCTCCACCCCACACACCGCCTTAACATTTTGCTATAGTTTTACTATTACTAATCTATCCTACAATTTCTCATTAGCTTAGATCTTGTTAACAATTTTATGAATTAGTCTACTGTGAACTAAGTCTGTTCTTCCCTTATCATCCTGTCTTCTCCTTCGGATAGAGTATTCCTATTAGTCAAAGCGTGTTCGTTGGTGACATCTTTGTAAACCCTTTCTCTATCTGTATGTACATGGGCTATCTACGATTCTACTGCCGACTCCCTACAGTGGTTGATCAACAATCAAGTCCATGACCTTAGATACTGACATGCACCCTTTGCACAGGGTGTTGGCCCAACAGGATCCAACGTGCGCGCGTGCACACACACACACACAAACAAACAAACACACACACACACACACAAAGCGTAGCTGAGATTCGCCGAATGGGAAGATGAGCGTTAACCCCGTTAGTCCCAGATACGTAGTGAGGGGACCCCATTTTAAAAACAAATACATCGGACGTTATGTTTTCTGTGCTAAGAAGTTTGCTACTATACTGAGTGCGGTTGTGTGATCAAGTGTTAGTGTTTTATTTCTGATTGTACAACTAAATTGTTATTGTTCGTTTTGTGTGCTGTCAAATGCTTTTTTGTGTCTGTACATGTTACACTTGTAAATTCTTGTGTGCTTTTACCATTGTGTAAGACAAATAAAATCGTAATGTATTGTATTGTCTTTGTTTTACTGACGGTTTCGTATGTGCTTCTTAGGTGTTGCACTCACAGAACCATCTTGAAAAAAAAAGCATTGCACCTTATGTAATTTGCAGTGCTAAGATGTTTCTTTTGCTACTGCGAGTCGGTTTTCTCCACCAAAGGACGATAGCCGCGACATAGCCCCTGTGTGGACACCAGTGCAAAAAGCGTGTGTGTGTAAAAGTAGAACAGACTATTTTGCTGTAATGTATACAAAAAGAACATTGTTAAAAGTGATAATGAGAAATAGAGCACACACAAAACCTTTCTTATCATTGACGCGCTTTCCTCTGTTGAGTTTTCCAGTGTAGAGATATAAAGGCGATTTTCTGAGATGGGGTTTGGGCGATGATAAGATTACATAGTGGTGAAAAAGATATAGAATAAAAGCTTTCGTACAGAAATAGGAAATTCATAAATGGATCTGGAATTTAAAAAAAAAAGATAAAAAAGAAGAAGAAGCGGACTAAGAGATTCACCACGCAAAAGAATTGAAATGTGTATTAGTTAAAATCCTAAAAGCCTACACACCTACCGCGACAATCAAGCACAACGATATATAGGCTCATCGGTCCATTTTTCCCCCACAAGACCAAGCATTCCCTCTATACCTCTCCTCCACACATAGCACAAAAAGGAGGGGGAGGGAAAGTGTGGGTGGGAAGTGGGGCGCAACAAATTTCATATCCGCCACTTTTTTTTTTAAAAATTGTAAAACTCTCCCTAAAGGTGAATAGTCCTTCAGCCAACAGCTCCGGAACCTCTCCCCAAAATAGGGCCACCAGTCATCGTAGTTGTTCAAGTTCACTTCATCTGTTCAGCGACCTGTGTCGTCGCAAGATCCTTGAGAAAGCTCTCTCGTGTTTACAGTCCTGTGAGGAGAGTGTCAATAAAAGAGGAATTGGCCTTTCTAGCTCCAAGCAGATGCCTTCATCCCAAAAGACTTGGGGAATCGCGCGTTGCAAAAGGATTTGGTAGGGGGCAGTAGTAGTAGTAGTAGTAGTAGTAGTAGTAGTAGTAGTAGTAGTAGCAGTAGCAGTAGTAGTAGTAGCAGTAGTAATAGTAGTAGTAGTAGTAGTAGTAGTAGTAGTAGTAGTAGTAGTAGTAGTAGTAGTAGTAGTAGTAATAATAATAATAATAATAATAATAATAATAATAATAATAATAATAATAATAATAATAATAATAATAATACAGGATTCTATATCGCGCTTTTTTTCAATCGAATTTAAGCGCGGAGATCTGAAGACATCGCTATTACAGAATCAGACTAGAAATACATTTTTATTTCTGAAAGTTTACATTGACTGCATCCTATACCATTATTGAAGTTGTTGTTGTTGTTGTTGTTCTTCTTCCTCTTTTTCCCTCCTCCTCATCATCATTGACACTATCAAAAAAACAGCATTCACTTCATATTGGGACTATACACAGAGCATAAACTCGCAACGGAAGATCTCACAAAATGTTGCAAAGGTCCCTTTTGTTCTTTTTATATTGGCGCCTTGGGAGCAATATGTTGTGGGTTCGCGCTTCGCAAAAAGCGTTTTATTATTGTTGTACTATAATAATTATAATAGTCTAAAATTGTAGAGTTATGTATTCGTCCTGGCAGAGTATTTAAACTATCCTGAAGAAGAAGAAGAAGAAGAAAAAGAAGAAGAAGAAGAAGAAGAAGAAGAAGAAGAAGAAGAAGAAGAAGAAAACGAAGACACCCGATACACATAGACAACTTCAGCATGCTTCTGGTAGCCTTCGACCGATGTGTATCGAGTGACGAAGAACACGTCTTAGAAGAAGAAGAAGAAGAAGAAGAAGAAGAAGAAGAAGAAGAAGAAGAAGAAGACGTCTTAGCGAATGTCCCGAGGTTAAAATTAATACTTCTTATGAGCCCCTTCAGACTTTTCCACCAAGCAGCGAAGTACCTTCGTAGACCACTGCTAAAACCAGTTACATTTTCACGTGGTTGGTCTCTTTAACCCAAGAAACAGTTTTCCCTCCACAACGACGAACACCGAGCTCAGCTGAGTGAGATTGCGCGTGTCTTTAACTCCGAGTGCCAGACATCCTTACAGCAAACACGCGACCGTGGTCGCCGCAAACGGAGGCTAAGAGCACTAGGAGCGTAATATCCCAATGGCCAGGAGCTGTGTAAAGAAGGACCTTGCACGTGCACTTCGTTCTCTCACTGCGACAAGCGGATATTGCTCATCTTCGGCCGCTGGTTCTCTAAAACTTGACCGAGAGTATATGGCAGAAGAGGCAAGGAGTCTCCTACAATTATTACTAGTCTCCTACGTTTTTGGTGGCCTGAAGTGTTAGATTCAGATCTCTTGGAGAACATGGGGTTGCTAATTTTCTCCGACAGTTCCTATACTATATAACACAGAGTCTATAGATGGCAAAAGAAGCATCAGCGTTTTTAAAGTTAGGGGACAAGAGATTGGGTGGCCTGAAGCTCTACAGCATGACACACGAGGACGCCTTTCGTCTTACTGTAGCTCGGCCAAACACAGCGCACGTTCTGATCTTTGATGTTGTTTTTTCTTTCGGTGTGGTGGATAAGGATAGTAGTTTTTGATGTGACGTGATACGCTGGTTGGTTAACAATAAAACAGAAAATGCGAGAAGTAGAGAGAGAAAGAGAGAGAGACAGAAAGAGACAGACAGACAGACAGACAGACAGACAACAAAACCCCCGTGATTTTCAAAGCTCAAAAAAGCGCTGTGAACAAGCCCTGCGTGTGGATAATGTGTACACGCTATTATCATTCATTAGAACACTGAAAAAGAAGAAAGAGCCAAGGGAGAAATACGGGAACGACAAGAAAAACGAAAAAGACAGGCAACGGCAGACACACGGAGAAAGAGGTGGTATGAACAAAACATGCAGAGTTTCATTAGTTGACATTCAACGGACGCGAACACCTGAAACAGAACAAGCCAAACAACGAACAAAAGAACAGAGAGACAGAGGAACTCCGAACCGTAAAAAAAAAGAAAAAGCAAAAAAGAACAATATGCCTACATCCGTGCCTTGTGGGGTACCATACCGCAAAACAGTGCACCCGGAATAATCCCCTCTCTGTCTTTGAAGCGGGTGGATACTGGCACTACCTGGGTACCCCGAAAGAAAAGAACTGGGTGCCCAGGTGTCCTGCACCGCGCACATTGTGGGCCTCGCTACGAAACTGTGCAGTGGGATTGTATAGATATAAGAAGCGCCTTTGAGCGCAGTGATAGAAAGAGGTGTTCAGTACTCACTGGAGGCACCAACAAGAGGCGTTGAGGCGTTGGAGGGAGCGAGAAAAGCCGCTATTCTCTCCTGTTGCTTTACATGAACCTGGCTCGCTGCCCTGAAAGCGCTACCACCAAAACGACACACAAGCTTCTGAGACATCCCCCTAAAAACGACCTACGAAGGACCAAGTCGTACAAGGAAGATGGTTCTTTTTGGCACGTAAAAGGTTTACTTCTTTTATGGCCATTTGTGTGTGATTGGACAGTAGAGGTGTTGTGCCTTTCACGGTGGCTGCGATGTTTTCACGGGTAGCTCTTCAGGGTGGCGTTGAAGGGACAGGGTGACGAGGTCGGAACCCCGTGAAAAGCGCCGCAGCTGTGAATGGGTATCGTCCTATGATGAAGTCATACAAACACTCCGCGCCGCTGACAAGGGCAGAAAATAGGCGTTGAAAACCTCATTGTCCAGTCCCTCTACCGTGAAAAGCCACGGCCACAGCCCAAGAAGAAAAAAGATAGAGACAGAAACAGAGATGGAATGACAAGAGAGAGAGAGAGGAGAGAGAGAGAGAAGAGAGAGAGAGAGAGAGAGAGAGAGAGAGAGAGAGAGAGAGAGAGAGAGAGAGAGAGCACCGCACAGTGATCGATGTTCTCTTTTGATAACTTTAAAAATAAAAATATTGAAATAAAATTAAATAAGGAAGAAGGGAGCAAGAGAAAGAAAGAAACAAACAAAAGAAACAAAAGAGAATAAATAATTGAGGAATAAAAAAAAGAAAAGAAAAAAGGACAAAAGAAAAAAAAAGACTATAAAAGCACAAAAGAAAAAAAAATAAAGAAAAAAAGACAAAAAAGCAGGAAAAGAAAACAAAGAAAAAAAGAAAGAAAAGAAAACATACTAAATAAAGACAGAAAAACCAGAAAGAAGGTTGGGATCTATCGGGCGACATTTAAACACCAGTTGTTCCCTTTACACATTTAAAATAAAGAAAAGAAAGATAAAAAGAAGAACTAAGTTAAACAAAAATGAAAGAAAAAAGAAACTTAACATCAGCAACAGCCTGTAACATGGCTTATATGGCGAAGGACATCAAAGGCAGTCCCTTAAGAACCACCTCAGCTAGACAAACATGTGCAGCAGCCAACCCTGTCCACTGTAGCGCATCGTCCGGAACGGGTGGACATACTTTTGCACCTGGGCACTACTGAAAACGCCCAGGAGCAGGACGAAGAAAATACGAAGAAAGAGACTATGAGGGAAGAAAGTTGGAAATTTGTGAGTGTTGGTACAAGGATGTATGGATAGTTAAATGGCGATAATAAGCATAGTGCTGAAGAAGAAAGATAGACAGAAAGAAAGAAAGGAGGGAAGGAAGGAAGACAAGGCAAGGGAAGAAGAAGAAGAAGAAGAAGAAGAAGAAGAAGTCCAACAACAACAACAACAATGAAGAAGACGAAGACGAAGAAGAAGAAGAAGAAGAAGAAGAAGAAGAAGAAGAAGAAGAAGAAGAAGAAGAAGAAGAAGAAGTAGTACAACATCAACAACAACAACAACAACAACAAAGTAGTAGTAGTTGAAGAAGAAGAAGAAGAAGAAGAAGAAGAAGAAGAAGAAGAAGAAGAAGAAGAAGAAGAAGAAGAAGAAGAAGAAGAAGAACAACAACAACAACAACAACAACAACAACAACAACAACAACAACAACAACAAAGTAGTAGTTGAAGAAGAAGAAGAAGAAGAAGAAGAAGAAGAAGAAGAAGAAGAAGAAGAAGAAGAAGAAGAAGAAGAAGAAGTACAACAACAACAACAACAAAGTAGTAGTTGAAGGAGAAGAAGAAGAAGAAGAAGAAGAAGAAAAAGAAGAAGAAGAAGAAGAAGAAGAAGAAGAAGAAGAAGAAGAAGAAGAAGAAGAAGAAGAAGAAGAAGAAGAAGAACAACAACAACAACAACAACAACAACAACAACAACAACAACAACAACAACAAAGTAGTAGTTGAAGAAGAAGAAGAAGAAGAAGAAGAAGAAGAAGAAGAAGAAGAAGAAGAAGAAGAAGAAGAAGAAGTACAACAACAACAACAACAAAGTAGTAGTTGAAGGAGAAGAAGAAGAAGAAGAAGAAGAAGAAAAAGAAGAAGAAGAAGAAGAAGAAGAAGAAGAAGAAGAAGAAGAAGAAGAAGAAGAACAACAACAACAACAACAACAACAACAACAACAACAACAACAACACAAAGTAGTAGTTGAAGGAGAAGAAGAAGAAGAAGAAGAAGAAGAAGAAGAAGAAATTGAAATACTCGGAGGAGGAGGCGAACGCCCGGGCAAAAAGAGGATGGTGGTGATGGGGAGGGAGGGGATAAGGGGGCGAGGGTGAGGGACATGAAGAGTTCAAGAAAGAAAAACAACGTTTTTGAAGAAACTATTAAAAATAAAATAAAAAGAAATTACCTCAGAAGCAAGACTAAAGGCTAGGACGAGGATGGCTGACAGGAAAACGGGGGAACACAATAGAGCAAGCAAGGCTAGGCAGCAACAACTTCAGCCAAACGAGTTACAGTTTTCTCTCTAAACACGAGGACCTCTCGACTTGGGCCGCCCGACATTTGATGAAGTGACTTCAAAGCATCGCCACACACTCTAAAGGTGTGAAAAGGATGACCTCGGGGTGACAGCGGTACACCCAACTAGTTTAAATCAAGAATGTAGTAAGTAATACTATGGCTTGAACCGTACTAAACATTTTACAGTCCGTGGCTGCGTCTATAGCAATGGAACCGCCTTTCAACGATACAACTGGATGTTAAAGCGCAACACTCAAATTTAGAGCAAGTACGCCCGGGTACAGAGTCAGAATCAGAATCTGTATTGTCCTCATAAAATGACAAGGAAATGTGTGTGCGACGCACATATCACCAACACAACGGCACCAAAAACAATAAAAAAATCATAAAAGACACTTCAGGAAATAAAAATAATAAACATACTTTAAATAACAGAATACTATATCCTACGAGACGTCACAGTGCATGGCTACATTAGGCAATAGAACCACCTTTAAACGATAAAACTGTATGTTAAAGCGGTGCGGTACACTCAGCAAATTTAAATCATTCATTCAAACACATCTATACCAACATTAAATGTGTATAAGCTAGCATAAGTTTCAAATTTTGATTGTTTAGTTATTTAGTTTTGTTAATATCTATTTAAAAATGGTATCTCCATTATTCGCACTGCCCCTATTACTCAATATTCTTCCTCCCCTACCCTCCACCCCAACCTCCCCTATCCTCCCACCCCTCACCAAGTCTACAATCACTTACTTCAAAAGACACCTTAAAGATACAAACATCCTACCAGACCTTACTCACACCAATTGGAACCGCCTTTAAATAATCTCATGCTAAATGGAAACACCCAACAACTTTAAATCATGTATGCCAGTATACTATAAAACTCTTGAGCCCCTATACCTGCAATACATGGTTATATCCAAACAGAAGAATCGCCTTTTAATGATAATGCCCTATTCAACTTCAAAATATGTATTTCTACATACTGTTAAGAGTATAATACCAAATGCACAGTTATGTCCAAGCCGCAGAGCCGCATTTAAATAATAATACTTCACGATGTATTCGCATATACTATTGACAGTATACCACCAAAGTTCTACGCTTATAATGCATGGTTAAATCAAAGCTGTAGAGCCTTCTTTAAATAATAGCACTATCTAATTGATAAGACTTAAGCGCCCCGAGCTTGTCTTTACTGCATGGAGTAGCACACTATACAAACAAAAACTGGTTTGATTGACTGACTGAATGAATGACTGAATGACTGACTAAAAATTATTCTATCTTCATTGTAAATGTAAAGAAGGTGTCACGGACCGATATTTGTGTATTAGACATTGACAGTACGGTTGTAGTAATATAGGCCTACTAGTCAATGACGTCACGAATTTTTAGTTGGCGGCAAATTCGTGAGCTTGATTTTTGTCAGTCTTCGTATGTTTTGAGTGGAGAGAGGGTGTGTGCTCTCCGGCGACAGTGTTCGCTGATAATTTCCCTGTAGAGAGAGAGACCTGTAGCGGGGCTACAGAGAAGAACAAGAAGAAGTGAGAAGTGAGAAGGAGGAGAAGAAGATATGAGAAGAATAAGTGAGAAGGAGAAGAGAGAAGAAGAATACGACGAAGAAGAAGTAGAGAAGAAGAGGAAGTGAGAAGGGAAACGGGAAGAGAGAAGAAGAAGAATACGAAGAAGAAGGGAAAGAAGAAGAGGAAGGGGAAGCGAGAAGAAGATGAGAGAGCTGACGATAGAGAAGAGCTGACGAAAGAAGAAGAGCTGACGTAAAGAGAGAGAGCTGACGAAGAGAGAAAAGCTGACTAAGAGAAGAGCTGACGAAGAGAGAAAAGCTGACGAAGAGGAGAGCTGACGAAGAGGAGAGCTGACGAAGAGGAGAGCTGACGAAGAGAAAAGCTGACGAAGAGGAGAGCTGACGAAGAGGAGAGCTGACGAAGAGAGAAAAGCTGACGAAGAGAAAAGCTGACGAAGAGGAGAGCTGACGAAGAGGAGAGCTGACGAAGAGAGAAAAGCTGACGAAGAGAAGAGCTGATGAAGAGGAGAGCTGACGAAGAGATGAGCCGACGAAGAGAGAAGAGCTGACGTGACGAAGAGGAGAGCTGACGAAGAGAGAAGTGCGACGAAGAAGAAGAGGAGGAGTAGAATGAGAGAAGAGCGACGAAGGGGGAAAGACGGTGTAGGTAGAGAGATTATGACAGTGGGAGTCGTGGAGTTATAATATTGTGAACAATTCTTTGGACTTATAATATTGTGAATAACTCTTTGGACTTATAATATTGTGAATAATTCCTTTGGACTTATAATATTGTGTGGCACAAAGCAAACTGTGAGTATTCGTTTTTCTACTGTTCTGTACATGATTATTTGAAAATATTTGTGAGGTGGGTTTTGAAGACGAGTTGTACTTGTGGAGATATTGATTTAGAATGTTTGTAAGATAATATATATGTGTTTGTCGTATTTTGTATTATAAGAGGGTGTGACAGATAATTGGAGTCAGAGTTAGTTGTATTAGAAGAAAGAACGGGAGAACGCGCACATGCAGAATAGACATTCACATCACTAAACAAATACCTTGTTTCTGAGTGAAAGACTAGATAAGATAGTTAGTGATTCTTTCGTCTGTTTTATTTATCCATTCACTTAGATATAGGTATAGTTAGACCAAAGAGGGGCTTTCGTTACAGTGGTGACCCTGCAATCCGTTAGAGGTTAGAGTAGGCACAGTGTGGAGTGTGAGGTAGGCAGAGTTGTTTGAATAATAAGAAGTTTTTGTCTCGTTATCTTTGAGTGTTGGCTTGTTGTTGTAATTTGTTTCTCAAAAGAATAAATGAATATTTGTATTTATTAATTAATCCCCGCCTCCAGCTCTATCTCTTGCGGGTCTGATCTAATTGTACATAATTTTTTCTGGGTCAGAGAGGAACTAGTATCATTTCTCTTCCTATTGTAATTATTATTTCATCTTAGCTCATTTCTACCACCATTATTATTATTTATTCTGTCCTTTAGTATACTTTTCTTTGTTAGCTCTGTCACACCCTTATTTTAATTATCATAGGTTTTTGGAAGTATTTTTGGAAAACAATTGTATTGGGAATAATTCTTGTTGTATCATTTTGTGACTTGTATTTGATTCTTAGTTTTCTTTGGTTACATTTTGTGAACTTGACCTTGGTTTCCGGTACTGGTGTTTTTTGTTTGTTTTTTCTTTTTAGTTGGTTTTGGCTATAGTTATTAGGGTAGTTTGTTTGTTTATTAAATAATATTTGCTGGATTTATTATCGGTTATTACACTTGGAACTAGGTTTGGATTATTTTGATAAAAATTTCGACATTTCTTTGTTTATTTTGGACTTATGTATATATAGTATAACATAGTTTATTGCTTGTGTATTTAATTGTTTAGATCTTTATTTCTTTAAGTCAAGTTTATGATTATATTGTGTGGTTGTATTGTGCTATGATACCCATCAACTTGATTCTGATCTAAATAAAAAAAGGACACTTGTTACTAAATATTACCTGTATAGCCTGGACTTATAAAAAAAGAAAAACAATTAATTATTATTCGTTATTAGTGGTTATAGTGTAACATTATGACGTCCTCTGATGACTATAATACTCTGTTTGAGACTTTTCTTGCTCAAGCTCAAAAGTTAGGGTATAAGGATGACAAAATACAAGAATATGTTAACCAGTGTATGGAAAGGCATGACAGAGCTAGGGAAAGGGAGGAAAAGAAACTTCAGTTGGAGAATGATGAAAAGAAACTTCAGGTTCAGTGGGAGAATGAAAGGGAAACAAAAAAAATGGAAAGTGAGCTTAGAGCGAAAGAGATGCAATTTGAGCTTGATAGAGAAGCTATGCGGATTAAGGAAAAAGAACTAGAACTCCAGTTGAATCAGAATACTGCTGGGTCAGATCAAACCTTTCCTAAAGTTCGGTATAACCCAAATACGCCAAAACTGCCTCGGCTTCCTATTTTCAGGGAGGACAAAGATGATATAGATGCTTTTTTTATACCGTTTTGAATCTCACGTTACTTCGCTGAACTGTGATAGAAATAAGTGGGTTGTATATTTGGCTGCACTTCTGCAAGGTTCTGCCATTGAAGTTTACCACTCACTGTCAGCATCGGGTACTGTTACTTATGAGGATCTGAAGGCTGAGTTACTCAAGAAGTTTCAATGTACAGCAGACGGGTTTAGAGAAAAGTTTAGGGCTGTTAGACCGGCAGTGGGGGAAAGCTTTATAACATTTTCAAAGAAATTTTCTCACCTTTTTGAGAGATGGATCCAGTTGGCTGAATGCCAGAGCACATATAATGATCTTTTTAACCTTATGTTGTGCGAACAATTTTATGCATCTGTTTCTAAGGATTTGACAATTTTTTTGAAAGAAAGAAATTTGAAAGAGTTTGATGCTCTAGTTCAGAGTGCCGAAGCATTCCGCGTTGCACACCCCGAAAAGAAACTGGCGAGAAAGGCTGAGGATACAATTTTTGGTTCTGCTTCAGTGTCTCAACCTGTTAACCAAAATCGGGCATACCAGACTCGATTTCACGGGAATGATAATTCTCGGGGGAGTTTCTTTCGTGCTCAGCAGCGGGGTGGGTATAGATTACCATATTCCGGACAGTTCCGTGGCGCTGGGTCTCAGGTTAGACCGACTCAACAGTCAACCCAGTCGGGGTCAAATCAAACTTCAACTATCCGTGGGGGGTTTCAACCCAGAAACAGTTTTCAACCAGCTAGTAGGGGTTCACCATCAAAGAGTAAAGGTAGATATCCAGTTAAGTGCTATAACTGTCAGGGGTTTGGACATATTGCTGCAGTATGTCCTTCAAAATATGCCGAGCAATATCATACCGGTACAGAGCATGAATTTGAAGAACACTCTCAGACTCAGGTCACACTTGTTACGGAAGTAGTATCCTCGATTTGTGACGAAAACTGTGGTCACCTACATCTAGTATCTGGTACTGTGAATGGCCGGAATGCAAGCGTTCTCAGGGACACAGGTGCTACTGTCTGTGGAGTGAGAAAACGTTTGGTTGGGGAAGATCAGTACACGGGTCATACTTGCAAATGTTGGTCATTTGGAGGGAAATTGGAAGAATTTCCTCTTGCAAAAGTTCTCATAGAGACTCCGTTTTTCACTGGTCCGGTGTTGTGCTGTGTGATAGATAGGCCGGTTGCAGATTTGATTTTGGGAAATCTTCCGGGAGTCTCAGACCCTATCTCGAGTGTGGCGACTTCTGCCCTCACCCAAGATCATACAGCTTGCGTGACTACCCGTGCTCAAACTAAAAGAGATAGCATTCCCAGTAAGCCTCTTAGTACTGTGACACAAGATCTGAGCATTACCCCTGCAGAATTTGCTAGTATGCAGAAGAAAGATGAAACTTTGTTACCATTGTTCTACTTAGCTGAAATAGGTGAAGTTAAGACGTTAGGGTTCTCAACTGTTCCATACTACATTCAGGATGACATACTACACAGATACCATGAGAAAAACACACAGATTCTGGTCCAATTGGTGGTGCCGACACCCTTACGGTCATCAGTGTCTATCACAGCGCATGACACCATCATGGCAGCTACTCAAAGAGTTGATCCGCATGACATTGGGGTTCAAGACAATGATCATAGATCACATACAATTGCAGTTGTTGCTGTTATACCAGCCGAATCTGACTCGGATGATGTAACCATTCCCACAGTATCAACTACAAACACAGAAACTATTGCTGATATTCATTTTGATGATACACTGTCTAATTATCAGAAACAACAGCTTTACAATGTTTTTGCTGATTTTGTACCCATATTGACCTCTTACCCTGGTACATTTACTGGAAATTTGTTTCATGTTGTCAATTTGACTTCAGATTCACCGATCAGACTTAGACCGTATGACTTACCATTGTCCACAAAAGAGAAAGTAGAGAGGGAGGTTAAGTCAATGTTAGATATGGGTGTTATTGAACATTCTCTGTCGCCATACTCATCACCAGTTGTACTGGTTGAAAAGAAAGACGGGTCTACTAGGTTTTGTGTGGATTATAGGCAGCTTAACAAGGTCACTGTTTTGACGCTGAGCCTATCCCAAACTCAGATGAATTACTTGCAGAGTTGGCAGATGGTTCATATTTTACTAAGATTGACCTTTCGAAGGGGTACTGGCAAATTTCGGTGAGCCCTCTCGATAGACCAAAAACAGCTTTTGCAATTCACGTTGGGCTTTGGCTCTTCATGGATTTCATTTTGAGATCAAACCGCTACCTGGTCATGTTAACATGTTTGCTGATGCATTGTCAAGATCAAATGTTGATCAATCTGTACCATAGACATTCTTGTGTGCTGTATTCACTTGTACAAAAATAACTGCTGTTATGATTGTTTGATTGTGAACTTGATGGTTTTTTGTTCTTATATATCTATATTTCTTGTGGGCTGTATTCACTTGTACAACAATAACTGCTGTTATGATTGTTGGATTGTGAACTTGATGGTTTTTTGTTCTTATATCTATATTTCTTGTGGGCTGTATTCACTTGTACAACAATAACTGCTGTTATGATTGTTGGATTGTGAACTTGATGGTTTTTTGTTCTTATATATCTATATTTCTTGTGGGCTGTATTCACTTGTACAACAATAACTGCTGTTATGATTGT